>JAABKJ010000755.1:48600190-48627331 GCA_011634705.1 Andricus grossulariae | reverse complement strand
AAAATATTTTAATGGTTTCAAACGAGTACACAAGATTTCAGAAAGATTTCACAAATATTTCAATGATGTTAAACTATTTCAAAAGGTTTCAGCGAATTTGAGAAGATTTCAAAAGATTTAAATGATTTCAAACAAACATAAAAGATCTCACAAACAAAGATTAAAGAAAGCTATCACAAATATTTCAAAGATTTCATAAAAATTTCACAAAGATTTTAAGGATTTTAAATATTTCAAGGATTTCAAATATTTTGCAATAATTTAAAACGATTCCAAAAGATTTCGCAGAAATTTCAAGATTGCACAAAAATATTTCAAAAGGTTTAAAAGATTTTAATCATTTGAAAGATTTCACAAAGATATCATCTATAACATCTATGACAAACGGTTATTTCATTATTTGTTATAAAAAAGGAGATACCAGATTTCAAAGTTTTTAAACGATTTCAAATATTTCAACGATTTCAAACGAATACGAAAAATTTCACAAATATTTCAATGATATTACATTATTTCAAAAGGTATCAACAAATTTCAGAAGACTTCAAAAGATTTCAATGATTTCAAACAAACACAACAGATTTCACAAAGATTAAAACAAGCCTTCACAAACATTTCAAATATTTCATAAAAATTTCAAAATATTTCAAAAAATCAAAAAGATTTTTTAAACAAATTTAAGATTTTAAGAAGAGTATAGTAAACTAGATTTCTGAGATTTCCAAAGATTTTACACAAATTAAAAATATTTTAATGATTTGAAATGAATACAAAAGGTTTCAGAAAGATTTCACAAATATTTCAAAGATTTCATAAAAATTGCATATAGATATCAAAAGAATTCAAAAAGGGTACAATACACCAGATTTCAAATATTTCAAAAATTGTAAAGAATTTCAAATATTTCAACGATTTCAAACGAATACGAAAAATTTCACAAATATTTCAATGGTGTTAAACTATTTCAAAAGGTTTCAAGAAATTTGAGAAGATTTCAAAAGATTTCAATGATTTCAAACAAACACAAAAGATTTCACAAAAAAAGATTAAAACAAGTCTTCACAAATATTTCATAAAAATTTCAAAAGATTTCAAAAAATCAAAAAGATTTTAAAAAATTTAAAGATTTTAAAAAGTGAATAGTAAACCAGATTTCAAAGACTTCAAAGATTTTAAACGATTTCAAATATTTCAACGATTTCAAACGAATGCGAAAGATTTCACAAATATTTCAATGATATTACATTATTTCAAAAGGTATCAACAAATTTGAGAAGACTTCAAAAGATTTCAATGATTTCAAACAAACACAAAAGATTTCACAAACAAAGATTAAAACAAGCCTTCACAAATATTTCAAATATTTCATAAAAATTTCAAAATATTTCAAAAAATCAAAAAGATTTTTTTTTAATTTAAGATTTTAAGAAGAGTGTAAACCAGATTTCTAAGATTTCAAAAGATTTTACACAGATTAAAAATATTTTAATGGTTTCAAACGAGTACACAAGATTTCAGAAAGATTTCACAAATATTTCAATGATGTTAAACTATCTCAAAAGGTTTCAGCGAATTTGAGAAGATTTCAAAAGATTTCAATGATTTCAAACAAAAACAAAAGATTTCACAAACAAAGATTGAAGAAAGCTTTCCCAAATATTTCAAAAATTTCATAAAAGTTTCACAAAATTTCACAAAGATTTCAAGGATTTTAAGTATTTCAAGAATGTCAAATATTTTACAATAATTTAAAAAGATTCCAAAAGATTTCGCAGAAATATCAAGATTTCACAAGAATATTTTAAAAGGTTCCAAAGATTTCACAAAGATTTGAAGGATTTCGAAGATTTCACAGACATAATCTATAAAAAACGGTTATTTCATTATTTGTTATAAAAAAGGAGACACCAGATTTCAAAGATTTTAAATGATATCAAATATTTCAATGATTTCAAACGAAT
This sequence comes from Andricus grossulariae, assembly GCA_011634705.1. NCBI lineage: Eukaryota > Metazoa > Arthropoda > Insecta > Hymenoptera > Cynipidae > Andricus > Andricus grossulariae. The sequence continues at coordinate 48,625,370 of JAABKJ010000755.1, read as the reverse complement.
ACGAAAGATTTCACAAATATTTCAATGATGTTAAACTGTTTCAAAAGGTTTCAACAAATTTGAGAAGATTTCAAAAGATTTCAGTGATTTCAAATAAACACAACAGATTTCACAAACAAAGATTGAGGAAAGCCTTCACAAATATTTCAAAGATTTTATAAAAATTTCAAAAGATCAAAAAGGTTTTAAAAAATTTAAAGATTTTAAAACGAAAAACAAGATTTCTGAGATTTCAAAAGATTTTACAGATTGAAAATATTTGTATGATTTCAAATGAATACAAAAGAGAAAGATTTCACAAAGATTTCATAAAATTTTCATAAATATTTCAAAATAATACAAGAATTCCAAAGATTTTGAGCGATTTCAAATATTTCAATGATTTCAAACGAATACGAAAGATTTCACAAAGATTTCAATGATTTCAAACAAACACAAAAGATTTCACAAACAAATAATAAAACAAGCCTTCACAAATATTTTCAAATATTTCAGAAAAATTTCAAAATATTTCAAAAAATCAAAAAGATTTAAAAAAGATTTTACACATATTAAGAATATTTTAATAGTTTCAAATGAGTACAAAAGATTTCAGAAAGATTTCACAAATATTTCAATGATGTTAAACTATTTCGAAAGGTTTCAACAAATTTGAGAAGATTTCAAAAGATTTCAATGATTTCAAATAAACACAAAAGATTTCACAAATAAAGATTAAAGAAAGCTTTCCCAAATGTTTCAAAGATTTCATAAAAATTTCACAAAATTTCACAAAGATTTCAAGGATTTTAAATATTTCAAGGATTTCAAATATTTTACAATAATTTAAAAAGATTCCAAAAGATTTCGCAGAAATTTCAAGATTTCACAAAAATATTTCAAAAGGTTTCAAAGATTTCACAAAGATTTGAAGGATTTCAGAGGTTTCACAAAGACATCATCTAAACATCTATAACAAACGGTTATTTCATTATTTAATATAAAAAAGGAGATCTGGAAAAGACCTTGAATTTCGTTCCTGAGAATCGCTGGACACCCTGTTTAAAATTATATTTGCAAACAATTATCCAGGAGGAGGAGGAGGAGGAGGAAGAGAAGAATGAGGAGGTGGTGGAGGTATCTAATAATTCAATTTAAATCCAGGTATCACAGCCTGTGAGGCAGTTCTTGGAGTTCCTAATGCGGATCTGTACAAATGGTACGCGATTCTAGTGGGATTGAGAGGAAAGTTTATGAAGACGAAAGAAAAAATCGTGGACGGGTATCTTTTCGCAGAATATGTAGAAAAAGCTTTGAAGCTTCGGCCTGAAGATAGCACTATACACCACCTTCTTGGTAGATTCAAATTCGAAATATCGACATTAACCTGGATTGAAAGAAAGGTAAGTGTTTCTCTTTATATAAAATTGAAGACGGTACGCGAGTAAACAATAACGAACAAATACAGACTTCACACTCTGTCCCCTATTCCCCTCTTTTCCTCCTTTTGAAAAAAAAAAAACAAAAAAAATCCAACTATTTTTGGTTGAAAGTTAATTCTTTTTAATTGAAAAGTACTTGGTTGAAAGTTGAACAATTTTCTAAAGAATTCATTTTATTGGTTGAATATTGAACTATTTTGTTGAAAATTCCTTTTTCTAAATTAATTTTCTCAACTGAAAATTAATCATTTTTAGTTAAAACTTCAACTATATTTTTTTGTTTTTTGAAGATTCATCATTTTTTGGTTGAAAATGCATCTCTTGTGTTGAAAATTTAACTATTTTGTTGATTTTTTTTTAAATTAATTTTCTTAACTGAAAATTTGACTATTCCATTTTTTGTTGACATTTTTTTTTAATTTGAAAGTTCAACTATTTGGCTAAAAATTGATCATTTTGTTAAAAAAATTTAAATTTGTTGTTGGACATATGTCTTTTTTGGATAGGAAATTCGTTCTTTTGATTTGAAAATGCAACTACTTGGTTCAAAATCTAATTGCTTATGGTTAAGGTTTAAACTTTTTTGTTTAAAAATTCGACCGTTTGTTTGAGAATTCATCTTTGTACACTTGAAAATTCAACTATTTGGTTGAAAATTCAATTATTTGGTTATAAATTCAACTATTTTGTTAAAAATGAACTTTGTTGTGAAAAATTCTTAATTTCGCGTTACAAATTCAAATGTTGTGTCAAAAGCTCGTCCTTTTGGTTAAACCATTTGGTTGAGAATTCATCTTTGTAAAGTTGAAAATTCAACTATTTTCTTAAATGTTAAACTATTTGGTTGAAGTTTCAATTGTTTTATTTATAATTACAATATTTGGTTAAAAACTCATCTTTTTTGTCGAAAATTCAACGGTCTTCCTGGTTGAAAAATCGTTCTTGGTTGGAAATTCGTCTCTTTTGCTTGAAAGTTCAACTATTTGGTTGAAAATTCAATTATTTGGTTATAAATTCAACTATTTTATTGAATATGTAATGGTTTTTTTGAAAATGGTACTATTGGTGTAACAAAAGTGAAAAAAAACGGTCTCCAACCAAGTCATATTTTTGTTCCAAATTTCAACGGTTTTTTTGAAATTTCGCGTTTTTTTATTGAAATATTATCGTTTTTTTTGTAGAAAATTTCTTGGTTGCAAATTTATCTTCAACTTTTTTATTAGAAAATTCAACTATTTGGTTGAAAATGAACTTTTTTGTTAAAAATTCCAAATTTCGAATTGAAAATTGTTTTTACAAAGTTCGTCCTTTTCGCTTGAAAATTCAACAATTTGGTTGTAATGTTTTTTTTGACAAAAAAAGCTTTTTTGATGAATCAACTATTTTGTTGAAAATTCGTTTTTTTTATCAATTCAACTGTTTTTTATTCAAAATTAAAATGTTTGCTTTGAAATATCAACTATTTTATTGTTCGTTAAAATCGGTTTGTTTGAAAATTAATTTTTTTAACTGAAAATTAAACGATTCCATTTTTGGTTGAAAATGTACCTTTTTTAGTAAAAAATTCAACTATTAGGTTAAAAAATTATCTTTTTAGATAAAAATTCAACTATTTGGTTGAATGTGGAACTCTTTGATTGAAAAATAATTTTGTTATTGAAGATTCATCATTTTAGTTCAAAATTCATCTCTTTGGTTAAAAATTTTACTATTTTGTTGAAAATTTGTTTGGTTTTTTGTTGGTTGGGAATTAACTTTTTTAACTAAAATGTAACTATTCCATTTTTTGTCGAAAATTTATAGTTTTAATAGAAAATGCATCTTCGCAAGTTGAAAATTCAACTATTTTGTTAAAATTCGTCTCTTTTGTTTGAAAGTTGAAAAGTTTAATTTTATTGTAAATGCAATATGTTTCGACTTGAAATCTTAGAAATTTAAAGCGTTTCATACTAAATTCAATTTGGTAGCTGTACGTTAATTTTACTTAAAAGAATTTATTCCCCTATTTACGAGAAAAATCGCCATATTTCCCTTGTTTTGAGAGCATTTTTTGCTGTGAAGTCTGAAAATGAAATTGGACACCTATTTCTGAATTATCTTGAATTCGTACGATTTTTAAAAAGTCTGGAATTTTCTTATATTCTTCTGAATTTTCTTGAATTCGCTTCAAGTTCCATGTATTCTTTTTAATTCCATTGAACTTTTTTTAAATCTTATTGAATTCTTTCGAATTTTCTTTAATTCTTTTGAATTCCGTTGCATTCTTTATTAATATTTTGAATTATTTTTAATTGCTTTCAATTATTTTGAAGTATTTTTAATTCGCTTGTAAGTATTTTGCATTCCCTTGAAGTTCTTCGAATTCATATTATAATCATCATGTTTTATATTTGAGATTTTCCATAAATAGGAGACATTTCTCTCTGAGAAGCTCATAAGTAATTTGATAAAGACTTGTCTCATTTTTTTTTAATTAAGAAAAAAAGGTTTAGATTCGCATGATTAAATATTGTAAATAAACCATGAAATTACCGGAATTTTTTTAAAAAGAGTAGCCACCATGAATATTATTCTAATTTCAATTTTAACTATTCAAAATTTTTATCTAGGTCGCGGCAACGTTATTTGCCCAACCTCCAAGTGCCTCCTACGAAGATGCGATTGTACATTTCAAGCGAGCAGAATACCTGGCGAAAGAACCTTTCCTCGAGAACAAACTTTACCTTGGAAAATCCCACATAGCACTAGGCCAATACAAAGAGGGCGTCGAATATTTAAATCAAATATACGAACTGCCAACGAGCGACGATGAACCCCAAGTTTTAAAGGAAGTGAAAGAACTTTTGGACAAATATTCAGGATATCTCTTATAGTCCATAAGAGTGCTAGGATGTGCATATGATCATTCCATATTTTATAAATGTCATATTAAACGAGGAGCCTAATATCATAAGCTATCCCAAAATGTAAAGCCCGGCAGGATATTAGATAGCAGTATATATAAACTAAGCCCTCGGATCTCGGGTAGTTCGACCAAGATCGAATTTTTTAAAAAATATTTACGAAAAGCTGCAGGATGTTTTTGATGGTGCTTCAAATTCCTGTAAACTGATAGGGTTTGGGTATATTTTTTACGAAAGTAACTTCCGATGACTTGTTTTCTTAATTATATTTTATTTTGCCTTTTATACGTGTGACTTTATTTAAATAGTGAATTCATAGGAGTATCAATTTTTTAGGGTGTCTTGAGGGAATTAATAAATCTGGTTTAAGGTCCCGGGGGAGAAATGCAAAAGCACAAGGGAAAGGGATTGACGTTTCTTTAACTTTATTGTTTTATTCAAATCTAGGATTTTGATCTGTATTTTTTTATTGCACCTTGACAAATTTTATTTATTCTTCGTCTTATTTTACTTTATAACTCGGAACTCTCGTTTGGGTCTTCCTAAATTTCTGTTTTTAAATTCGTCTAATATTTGTATAAGATTTTGTTAATGACTTTTAGTGTGGTAAATAATTAGACAGGAGAAAAATATGCAGAAAGAAGCTCATACCGTAAGTAGAGATAGGGTAAATCTGTAAACCAACCTAATAAATAATTTATTGCTGCAAATACGCAAATTGTGATGAGCATTCTCTTGTTATTGATTTTAATAAAATATTTAATGTAAAAAAAAGGTATAGAATCTATAAACTTCTGTTTGTAAATACAATGGTGAATGTCGAAGGAAAATATATGATTTACTGAAGATATTACTTTATTAATTATTCTTTTACCTCTATCTTTTAATTATTGTAAACTTTGAAGAATGTTAAAAAAAGGACTTTAAGAATTTGTACAAAAGAAGCAGGGGAAATTTGAAGAAAAAAATTAAAAATGGATAGTCTCTACTGATAGCCTGACATATCAAAAATAATTTTTTAAATTTTTTATTCATATTTTTACACTAATTTGAATATATGTTTCTGAATTCTCTTGAATTATTAAGATTAAAAAATATATATTTTTTTTAATTTCCTTATGTTCTCTTGAATTTTTTCGAATTTATTTGAATTTCCTTGTATTCCTTTTAATTTCCTTGAATTTTTATTGAAACCCATTGAATTCTTTCCAATTATCTCGAATTATTTTGTGAATTCTCATAAATTCTTTTGAAATCCCATGGATTATTTCGAAATCACATGAATAATAATAATTCAGTTACATTCTTTTTAATACCCTCGGGTTTTTTGTATTCTCTTAAATCCTTTCGAATTGTCTAAAATTATTTGGAATTTCCTTGAATTCTTTTGAAATCTTTTTAATTACTTTAAATTTTCTCTTTCAGAATTCTATTAAATTCTTTCAAATTTTCTTACATTCTTTTGAATTCCCATGCACCTTTCCGAATTTACATGAATTCTTTTCAATTCCCTTTCATTCTTTCCAATTCTCTTAAGTTACTTTCAATTTCCCTGCATTCTTTAAATTCCTTTGATTTATTTTAAATTTCCATGTATTCAAATTACTTTGAATTATTTAGTGAATTATATTAAATTCTTTCGAATTTTCGAAAAAAAATTTAATTCCTACGAATTTTTTCGAATTCACATGAATTCTTTTTAATTGCCCTGCAATTTTGTTAATAGCCTTGTATTTTTTTCATTCCTTTTGATTCCTTTGAATTATTTTCAATTCCTTTGAATTTTCATTAATTATTTTATTTTTATTTTTGTTCAACTCTATTGATTTCTTTCGAATTATTTTGAATTATTTTGTGAATTCTCTTACATTCTTTTGAATTTCAATGCATTATTTCGAATTCACTTGAATTATTTTGAGGATTTCCTTGAATTCTCTGAATTATTTTCAATTTTCTTACATTTTTATTGAATCCCGTCGTTTATTATGTTGTGAATTCTTTTGAATTTTCCTAAATTCTCTTGGAATATTTTCAACTCTCCTAAAACACTTGAGAAGTTCTAAATTCTTTCGAATTTATTCATTCATCATTTCAATTCAAAAACTTTTCTTTCAGTTGATAATTCATGTGTTTGGTTGAAAATTAATTTCGTTGTTGAAACTTCGTTTTTTTTGTAATTTTTTTAACTGAAAATATAACTATTCCATTTTTTGTTGAAAACTTTTTTTTTATTGAAAATTAATGTATTTTGTTGAAAATTTATCTTTTTTGGTAGAAAATTAATCTTTATGTTCGAAATTTAACCTTTTTGGTCGTCAATTTAAATATTTGGTTACACATTTGTTTTTTTTATTGAAGATTCATCATTATACATAACTTTTTGTTTTTGTTTACAAATTAATTTTTCAACTAAAAACCTTATCTACCCGGTGCTTGGTTTAAAATTTATTTGCTTTCTTTAAAAATTCATGCATTTTTTTGAAAATTCGTTTTTTGTGGTAAAATATTAATGTTCTTGGTAAAAAAATTCGTTTTTTTGAGGTGACAATTCATTTCTATGATTGAAAATTCATTACTTTGTTGAAAAAATCATCTTTTGTGATAAAATATTAATTTTATTGGTGAAAAAATAATTTATTTTGGTAACAATTACTTTCTATGGTTGAAAATTTAAATTTATTGTTGAAAATTCATTTTTTATATATAAATTTTGTTTAACTGTAAATATAACATACATTCTTGGTTGAAAATTTATCTTTTTCGGTTGAAAATTCATCTTGTTTGGTAGGGTATTAACCTTCTTGGTAAAAAACTGATTTTTTTTATTAAACACTCCTTATTTTAGTTGAGAATTCATTTCTTTGGTTAAGAATTTAACTACTTTGTTGTAAATTCATGTATTTTGTTCAAAATTCATATTTTTTGGTCGAAAATTAATCTTATTGGTTGAACATTTATCTTTTAGGTTGAACGTTAATTTCTTTTGTCAAAAATTTGACAATTTTATTGAAACTTATTATTATTATTTTTGTTTTGAACATATATTTTTTGTATTTAAGATTTCCGATTTTAGTTGAAAATTCAAATATTAAAACATTAACTATGTATTTGGTTGAAAGTTCATGTATCTTTTTGACAATTTCTTTGGTTTTCAATTATTTTGTTGAAAATTATTTCTCTTGTACAAAAATTAATTTTATAACTATTCCATTTTTTATTGAAAACTTATCTTTATTGTTGGAAATTCATGTATTTTGTTGAAAGTTTGTCTTTTTTGGTAGAATATTATTCTTCTTCATGAAATATTCATCTCTTTGGTCGACAATTCATTCGTTTGGTTGAAAATTTAACTATTTTAGTTTCAAATAAATTTATTTTGTCAAAAATTTTACTATTTAGTTGAATATTATTCATGTATTATGTTGAAAGTTTGTATTTTTTGGTAGAAAATTAATCTTTTTGGTTTAAAATTCATCTTTTTGGTTGAAAATTCAAGTATTTGGTTGAAAATTAATTTTTTATTCGAGATTCATCATTAAAATTGAGAATTAATTTCTTTGTAATCAATTTTAACTATATTTTGTTGCAAATTCTTTTTTTGTTGTTGTTGAAAATTAATTTTTTAAACTGAAAATTTAACGATTCCGTGTTTGGTTGAAAATGTATCTTCTTTAGTTGAAAATTCAACTGTTTGGTCGTACATTTATGAATTTGGTTGAAAATTCGTCTTTTGTGGTAGAATATTATTCTTCTTCATGAAAATTCATCTCTTTGGTTCAGAATTCATTAATTTGGTTCAAAATTGAACTATTTTAGTTTCAAATTAATTTATTTCATTAAAAATGTAACTAGTTAGTTAAATATTCATGTACTTTGTTGAAAATTTATTTTTTTTTGTTAAAACTTGAATTATTTTATTGAAAATTCATCTTTCTTGGTAGAAACCTAATCTTATTGGTAGAAAATTTATCTTTTTGTTTGAACATTAATTTCTTTGGTATTAAATTTATTATGTAACCTGAATGAAAAAGTTATAACGGTCAGTGAAAATGAAAAATGGATTAGCAAAAAGTCAGGTCAAATTGTATTAGGGGTGGGGGAAATTAGATGTTGAAGGGGATGGGAAATGTGATAATTTTTCCGATCAAGCCATCTGGTCACCCTAAATTGTAAACCAAGCGGTTCAGATCTTATTTTATTAATAAAGAAAAAAATAAATTATAGTTATTATTCAAATTAAAAATTAAATAAATTAATATATATTAATTTAATCCGTGGGAATCTTTTCTAAAATCTTAAAGTCCCTTATTCTTTTAAAATACATTAAAATTTCTCGAAATCCTTTGCCGAATGATGAGAATAAATGATTATATAATGCATTTCTATAATTATCTGTTATCGATTTTGTATTTTGGCGAGATGCCTTAATTCATTTATGTGAAGAAGAAGAAGAAGAAGGAGAAGAAGAAGAGAGTCGCGCGCTTGAGTGATTGTGTGAGTGTCTCGCAGATCAATAATGGTCCATACAGCATCGCAGTAGGAGTAGTTACTAGACAGGAATAAAGTTGGGTAGAGTGCAAGGCAAACGTGACAGGGGTGTGGGAATGGGGAAGCCCTTCTGCTAATACTAGAGGGAAGCCAGTACAATACTTCATGTGACAAGGCAGTAGATAACGACCAATGTCAGCGAAATGTGGTACGATTTCCTTTTTAATTCACATTTTTTTAATTCAGACCTTTTTAATTCAATCTCCATACTATCCAAAATTAAAACTCCTGTTTCGCGCAAATGGGGCCGGAAAAATAAGGGAGGAAATCAGTCATGTCTTATTAAACTCGACCCTTTTCTTCAATTTCAATAGAAAACTGAAAAATTATTTTTGTATAAATAGAAGCTATTTATTTAAATACAAATTATTTTATAATAAATTTCGTTCAAGTTTTTATTTAATTTTTCGTGAGCAGAGTCAAATTCTACAACTATCGGAATTTGTTATAAATTTCAAAAATCTTGAGGACAGGGTGGCCACGAAACTTCATTGTCAACATTCCCTGAATTTTCCCTGATTATTTTTCATTTTTCTGACCATTAATATTTAAGATCAAAATTCTAACCTTGTAACATTTTTAATATAGAATCATTTATAAATGGAATAAAACAAATTTACATTTTTAAAATTATTATTCTAATTTTTATTTAATTTTCTAATAATGTGTTAGTCTAATTTACCCGAACGAGTGAAAAAGTGACCAAAAGTGACTGAAATAAGTAAGTTTAAAATAAGTTTAGAGAAATTCGAGGGAATTCCTAAGAATCTAATTTAATTCCTGAGAATTCAAGGTGAGTTTAAAAGACTTTAGGATGAATTAAACCAATTTAGAAAAAAATCAATTGAATTAAGTAGAATTGAGTGAAATTTGAAATCCTTTAAAATCTTTTGAAACCCATTGAAAATTTTTAAATCTCTTAAAATGCCTCGGAACATTTTTCAAATACCCTAAAGTATTTTAAATTCTTTGAACTCTCATTAAATTACTTAAATCAATTAGAAAATACCTTGGAATATTTTTAAATGCTCTAAAGTATCTAAAATCCTTTAAAATATTATGAAATCCCTTGAAATTTTTTAAAGCTCTTGAAAATTCCATGTGAATTTTAAAAAATACCCTAAAATATTTCAAATCCTTTGAAATCCCTTGAAAATTTCTAAATCTCTTGAAAATACTTTGTTATTTTAAAAAATAATATAAAATCTTCAAAATACTTTTAAATAAATTCAAATGATTGAAATAAATTAAAAATACCCTGAGATTTTTAAAAATCATTTAAAAATTTTTGGAACCCCTTGAATTTTTTGAAAGCTCTGTAAAATTTCTTTGAATTTTCAAAAATACCCAGGAATTTTGTTAATTCTTTGAAATCCCATCCAGTTATTGAGATAAACTGAAAATTCCTTGGAATATTTTAGAATATTCTAAAATCTTTAAAATTGATTGAAATCTTTAGAAATACCTTAAAACTTCCTTGGAATTTTTAAAGATGATCCTAGCACAGCCTAATTTATTTGAAAAAAGTGAAAAAGATGACCAAAAGTGAGTGGAATCGACTAGAATGGGAAACAGTAAAAAAATATATATAATCCATCAAATTCAGTAAGTTTAAAGTTAGTTTAGAGAAATTCACAAGAATTTAAAACAATCTGATAAAATGCCTGAGAATTTAAGGTGAGTTTAAAATGATGAATAGAACAAAAACTAAAAAAAAATCCATTGCATTGAGTAGAATTGAGTGAATTTAGCAGAATTCAACTGAATTGAAAGAATGTAAGATAATTCCTGAGAAAATTTTAAAATACATACTCTAAAGTATTTAAAATCCTTCAAAATATTTTGAAATCCCTTGAAATTTTTTAAAGCTCTTGAAAATTCCGTGTGAATTTTAAAAAATACCCTAAAATATTGCAAATCCTTTGAAATCCCATGTAACTCATTAAAGCTCTTGAAAATTCCTTAGCAATTTTAAAAATACCCTAAAATCTTTCAAATATTTTGGAACACCATTAAATTATTGAAATATATTAAAAATCCCTTGGAATCTTTTAAAATACCCTAAAATATTTCAAATCCTTTAAAACCCCTTGAAACTTTTTAAAGCTTTTGAAAATTCCTTGGAATTTTTAAAAAATACCTTAAATTATTTCAAATTTGTTAGAATCTTCTGAAATCCCGTGACATTTTTTAAAGCTCTTGAAAATTCCCTAGAATTAAAAAAATACCCTAAAATATTTTAAATCCTTTTAAATCAGTTGAAATTATTGAAATCGATTGGAAATTCCTTTGAATTTAAAAAAATGCCCTAACATTTTTTAATTCTTTGAAATCACATCGAATTATTGAAATCAACAGGAATCTTTTAAGATATCCTAAAATCTTTAAAATTGCTTAAAATCTTTGGAAATACCTTAAAACTTCCTTGGAATTTTTAAAAATACCCTAAAAAATGTCCAATCATTAAAAATATTTGTAAATCCCTTGGAACTTTTAAAAGCACTTCAAAATTCCTTGGAATTAAAAAAAAATCCTAACACGGGAATTTAAAAGAATCTGATAAACTGCCTGAGAATTCAAGGTAAGTTTAAAAGACTTCAGGATTAATTAAAAAAAAAAAAAATCCACTGAATTAAGAAGAATTCAACTAAATTCAAAAAATTTAAAAAAATTCCTGAAAATATTTTAAAATACCGTAAAAATTTTAAAATTCTTTAAAATATTTTGACATCCCTTGACACTTTAAAAAGCTCTTGAAGATGCCCTGGAATATTTTTAAAATACCTTAAAATACTTCAAATCCTTTGAAATCCCATTAAATTACTTGAACCAATTGGGAATTTATTGGTATGTTTCAAAATACTTTCAAATATTTCAATTCTTTTAAAATCTTTGCAATTCCCTTGACATTTTTTAAAGCTTTTGAAAATTCATTGGAACATCAAAAAAGACCCTACAATACTGACAATCTTTTGGAATCTTTTGAAATTGCTTGCAAAATTTTAAAGCTTTTGAAAATTCTTTGGAAGATTAAAAAAGACCCTCAAATCTTTAAAATCCTTGGAAATTAATTAAATCCCTTAAATTATTTGAATCCCTTAAAACTTTGTAAAGTGCTTGAAAAATCAAATGATTGAAATCGATTGAAAATTCCTTGGAATCTTTTAAAATATCCTAAAATCTTCCAAATCTTTGGAAATACCTTGTAATATTTAAAAATCTTTGAAACCCCTCAATTCTTGTTAATAAATTCTTTGAAATCAATTAAAAAATTATAAAATCTTGTGAAATTCTATAAAATCTGACGAAGTTTCCTAAAATTCTGCTAAATGTATTAAAATACGTCAGGGGCTTTTAAAATCCCTTAGAATTATTGATATTCTGGGAAATATTATAAAATCCCTTAAAATCGTTTATATCTCCTGAAATTTTGTTTAATTCCTTAAAATCCTTGAAATTTTTTTAATCTATTGAAAATACCTTGGAATCTTTTACAATACTCTAAAATATTTTTAATCCGTTCAAATTTTTTTAAATTGCTTAAAACTTTTTAATGCTCTTGAAAAATCCTTGGATTTATAAAAAATAACATAAAATCTTTCAAATTCTTTGAAATCTCTTCAAATTATTAAAATTGATTGAAAATTCCTTGCAATCTTTAAAAATATCCTAAAATCTTCGGAAATACCTTGTAATATTTGAAAATATCTTCAAATTTTTTAAATCTATTAAAATCTCTCAATTCTTGCTGATAAATAATTTGAAATCCATTAAAATAATATAAAATCTTGTGCAACGACATGAAATCTGATGATGTTTCCTAAAAACCTGGAAAATGTATGAAAATACCTTGAGAGCTTTTAAAAACCCTTGAGATAATTGAAATCTTATAAAATTGATTGGAATCTTTTATAATATCCCCTGCAAATTTGTTTTGAATCCCTCAAAATAATTCAAATCCTTAGAAATTGCTTGAAAATATTTAAAACTCTTGAAAATACCTTGGAATCTTTTAAAATACCCTAAAATAGTTTTAATCAGATGAAATCTTTTGAAATCCATTGACAATTTTTTAAGCTCTTGAAAAATCCTCTTCAAATTTTTGAAATCCATTAAAATTCCTCAATTCTTGTGAATAAATTCTTTGAAATCCATTAAAATATTATAAAATCTTGTGAAATGACGTAAAATCTGATTATATTTCCGGAAATCCTGTAAAATATATTAAAATACCTTGAAAGCTCTTAAAATCGCTTAAGATAATTGAAATATTATAAAAACCCTTGGAATCTTTTATAGTATCCTCTGCAAATTTGTTTAAATCCCACAAAATCATTCAAATCTTTAGAAATTCCTTGAAAATTTTTAAATCTCTTGAAAATGCCTTATAATCTTTTAAAATACCCTAAAATATTTTAAATCCTTTGAAATATTTTGAAATCCGTTGAAATTTTTTGAAATCCCTTGAAGCTTTTTAAAACTCTTGTAAATTCCTCGGAAGTTTTGAAAATACCCTAAAATCTTTCAGATCCTTTGCAATACCTTCAAATTATTGAAATACAGTCGAACCTGGATTTAGCACGAGTTTTGGGGCTGACCTAGACGTTAAATTCAGAGACTCGGAACTATTTTGTCTCTCTCCTGTTTCTCTCTCTGTTTTGTCACGTCTTAGTGCACATCGAACATCCCCCCGCAAACGCCTCTCACGTATCACCACAACGCGACGTCAATTCTCGGAAGGGCAAAATCCAGGGGAGCTAAATCCAGGTTTCACTGTACATTCAAAATTCCTTGTAATTTTTAAAAATACTTTAAAATCTTTAAAATCCTTTGAAATCTCTTCAAAATACTAAAATCTATTACAAGTTGTAGGAATCTTTTTAAATCCCTTAAAATATTTGAAAAAGAATTCAAAACAATCCAGAAATAGGCAAAGACGTGAATTCAATAGTGCTTAACTCTTGTTTAATTTATCGAAAGAAATGTGACTAAAGTGATTCCTTTCTTTGTAAAAGTGACTATAGTTACCTTTTTTTAAAGTGACTAAAAAGTTATTTGAGAAAAGTGACTGGGCGGTTATTGATTATTCTAATTATTCTTTATAGTTACTTAAAATACTTCTCACATATATTTCTTGACTTTTGTAATTTATTTATTTTTTAAATCCCTGACTTTTCCTTGACTATTTTTATATTTTCATTTTCCTTGAAGAAAATAATTATTTAATGTTTGCGAATCATTTTTTCAGAAAGTTTGAAGAACAGTGATGCGTGGCCTTTTTCGAGGAATCCTCTACTGCAGTTTGTGGTATGGGAGTATAGTCGCAGGATTTTTATTCATTGCTTGTCCACTGTTACCACTCCTCTTAATTAGTCCACCGAAATTTCGAAAATGTGGAGACCTTCTTTTTTCCTGCTGGGAACTCTATCCTGCGGTAAGTTTAATATTTTTTTCAACCAATTTTTCAAATTAATTTAGAAAATTCCTTTTTCTATTGAATTTGAATTTTTACCTGTAGGCACTGATGGAGTTATTGGGGATGAAAGTTGTGGTATCGGGTGATCACATTTCTCCAGATGATTCTGCAATTCTCGTAATGAATCACCGAACCAGGGTTGATTGGAATTTTTTATGGGGAGCGATGTACCAAGCTTGTATGCCTCACGTTGCTGCTCATAAACTCAAATTTATTTTGAAAGATCCCATTCGTCACATTCCTGGACCAGGTACTACAATTTAACTTCTAAACAAAATTCTCGCATGGGGCGGCAAATTTTTAGGGGTATTTTTTGATTATTACAGAAAAAGACTGCTTTCAATTGTATTGTCTTTTTTCGCTTGCCAACTGTATTATTAATAATAATGAAAATTGAAAAGGGGCGACAAATTTTTAGGGACGGCACAGGGGATTAGCATTTTTTTATTATTACAGAACGAGTCTGCTTGTTAACTCTGCAATAGATAAAAACTAGTAATGAAAATTGAAAAAGGGCGGTAAATTTTGAGGGGCGGCACAGGGGCTTATAATTTTTTTATTATTACAGAACAAATCAGCATGTCGACTCTGCAAAAGAAAAAAACTAGTAATAAATATTGAAAAAGAGCGGAAAATTTGTAGGCGCGGCACAGAGGCTTAGAATTTTTTTATTATTACAGAACGAGTCTGCTTGTCAACTCTGCAATAGATAAAAACTAGTAATGAAAATTGAAAAAGGGAGGTAAATTTTGAGGGGCGGCACTAGGGCTTAGAATTTTTTTATTATTACAGAACAAATCTGCATGTCAACTCTGCAATAGAAAGAAACTAGTAATGAAAATTGAAAGAGGGCGGTAAATTTTGAGGGGCGCCACATGGGCTTAGAATTTTTTTATCATTACAAAACAAGTCTGCTTGTCAACACTACAATAGAAAAAAACTAGTAATGAAAATTGAAAAAGGCGGTAAATTTTGAGGGGCGGCACAGGGTCTTAGAATTTTGTTATTATTACAGAACGAATCTGCTTGTCAACTCTGTAATAGATAAAAAATAGTAATGAAAATTGAAAAAGGGCGGTAAATTTTGAGGGGCGGTACAGGGGCTTAGAATTTTTTTATTATTACAGAACAAATCTGCATGTCGACTCTGCAAAAGAAAAAAACTAGTAATAAATATTAAAAAAGGGCGGTAAATTTTGAGGGGCGGCATAGGGGCTTAAAATTTTGTTATTATTACAGAACGAGTCTGCTTGTCAACTCTGCAGTGGATAAAAACTAGTAATGAAAATTGAAAAAGTGCGGTAAATTTTGAGGGGCGGCACAGGAGCTTATAATTTTTTTATTATTACAGATCAAATTGCATGTCAACTCTGCAATAGAAAGAAACTAGTAATGAAAATTGAAAGAGGGCGGTAAATTTTGAGGGGCGGCACATGGGCTTAGAATTTTTTTTATTTTTACAGAACAAATCTGCATGACAACTCTGCAATAGAAAAAAAACTAGTAATGAAAATTGAAAAAGGGCGGTAAATTTTGAGGGGCGGCACAGGGGCTTAGATTTTTTTTATTATTACAGAACGAGTCTGCTTGTCAACTCTGCAATAGATAAGAACTAGTAATGAAAATTGAAAAAGGGCGGTAAATTTCGAGGGGCGGCATAGGGGCTTAGCATTTTTTTTTATTATTACAGGACAAGTCTACTTGTCAACTCTGCAATAGAAAAAAAATTGCAATGAAAATTAAATAGGGGCGACAAATTTTTAAGGGTGGCAGAGGAGCTTACATTTTTATTATTATTACAGAACAAATCTGCTTGTCAACTCTGCAATAGAAAAAAACTAGTAATGAAAATTGAAAAAGGGCGGTAAATTTTGAGGGGCGGCACAGGGGCTTTAGATTGGTTTCTAATGTATTTTTGTCAGTTGAAAGCACTCAGATATTCGAAAAACTTTTTGCTGTCAGATAAAAAAAAGATTACAGTGTAAAAAAAAAATAAAATAAAATATTATTCACAAAAATAAGCAAATTATGAAGATAGTAATTTCTTAAAATACTTAAAAAAATAAATTAATTATACTGTATTAAGGCGTTGAAAAGTCTACTATTATATTTTTGATTGGGATGTCATCTTTTTCGTTGAAAAATTTAATTATTTTGTGGAAAATTAAAAAATTTTATTAACATTTCGTCATCTTTTGTTGAAAATTCAACTATTTTGTTAAAAATGATCTGTTATGTAGAAAAATGATCTTTTTGGCATGAAAATTCATCAAACAATTAAATAGTTGATTTTTTAAACAAAAACTGTATTTTTAATCGAAATAGTTGCATTTGCAACCAAATAGTTGTACTTTCAAGGAAAAGAAACGAATTTTCAACAAAAAAGTTGAATTTGTAATCAAATAGTTAAATTTTTCAGCCAAACGAATTTTCTACAAAACATCAAGGTTTTTAAACTAAAAACATGCACTTTTAACAAAAATGTTTATTTCCAACGAAATTTTTGAGTTTTAAAGCAAAGAAATTAATTTTCAACCAAATAGTTCAATTTTTCACTAAAAATATATACATTTTGAGCTTGAAATAAAATGGTGAAATTTTCAGTTAAAAAAATTAATTTTAAAGTAGCAAAATGGATGTTTAAAAAAAGCATTCAATTTTTAACCAAATTTCTATAAAAAAGACGAATTTTCAATTAAAAAAGATAAATTTGCAACCAAAAGTGGAATAGTTACATTTTGAGTTAAAAAAGTTAATTTTCAATACAACATTTTTTCAACAAAATAGTTGAATTTTCGATAAAAAAAAAAAAAAATTCAGCCAAAAAGATCAATTTTCAACCAAGAAGATTAATTTTCTTCCAAAAGATGAATTTTCTATCTAGAAAGACGCATGTTCAACGAAAAAGTTGAATTTTCGATAAAAAAAATGACTTGTTAAGAAAATAGTTGATTTTTCCACAAAATAGTTAACTTTTCAACCAAATAGTAGAATTTTTAAACAAAAGAGATGAATTCTGGACTATATAGTAGATTTTTTAATCAAAAAGAATTAACTTTCAGTCATAAAAGATGAACTTCCAACCAAAAAAGGCGACTTTTCTACCAAAAGATGAACTTTTAATTGAGGAAGATGAATTTTCTATCCAAAAAGACGAATTTCCAAGAAAACAGTTAAATTTTCGACCAAGAAAGATTTTTTAGTCAAGAAAGAAACAAAATTCAACAAAATTTTTGAATTTTCAAGTAACAAAGACGAAGTTTCCACAAAACAGTTGAATTTTCAACCCCAAAATATGACTTTCAAACAAAAAAATTAATTTTAAACAAAATAGTCAAAGTTACTATCAAATTGTTGAATTTTCAAGAAAAAAGATGACTTTCCTACCAAACAGTTGAATTTTCAACTCAAAAATTTTATTTTTCTGCACAAAAGTTAGCTTTTAACCAAATAGTTACATTTTTTCTACCAATCTGTTGAATTTTCTACCAAACGGTTGACATTTCAGGCCAAAAAGACTAAAAGAGATAAATTTTCAACCCAAAAAGATCAATTTTCAACCAAGAAGATTAATTTTCTACCAAAAATGACGAATTTTTCACAAAATACATGAATTTTCAATCAAATAATTGAATTTTCAACTAAAAAAGCTCAATTTTCAACGAAAAATGAAAAAGTTACATTTCCCGATAAAAAAATAATTATTAATAAAAAAAATAGTTTTCAACAAACTAGTCCAAGCTTCAATCAAGTGATGGAACTTTAAACCAAATAGTTATAATTTCAACGCAAAAGACGAATTTTCCAGCAAAAACTGTAATGTTCTACCAAAAAAGACGAATTTTCATCTCGAAAATATGTTTTCTATCAAGAAGTCAAATTATTTAATAAATGGTTTACTTTTTTTACCAAATACCAATTAGATTTGAATTAACCAATTAGATTTTCTACCAAAAGAGTCGGATTTTCAACCAAAAATATGAACTTCCAACAAAAAAGTTAATTTTCAACAAATTATTTAATTTTGAAGCCAAAAAGACGAATACTTTGGAAGATAGTTGAATTTTCAACCAAGAAAGATGAGTGTCCAACCAAATAAATGAATTTTTAACCGAAAAGTTAAATTTTTAAAGAAATAATTGAATTTTCAACCTACAAAGATGAATCTTCAACCAAATGATCAACTTTTCAAACAAAAATTTGAATTTTTAACTAAAAAAGAAGAATCTTGTAGAATACAGTTGCGACGGACGATCAGACACCTGACTGAAGTTATAAGGGTTCCTGTCCGGGGCTCGAAACCCTAAAAAGGGGCAAAAATTGGTTCAAAATTCTCGCTTTTAGGTGTTTTATGTCATTTTTCAAATTTAAGGGAAAAAATGGGATTAGATAAAAAAGGGGATGGACTGTGGTCCCTCTAGTTTGGCCTTGAACTGTCTGACTAAAAAGGATTTAGAATTTGATGATTTTCTTTGACCAGGTTGGATAATGCAGATGAACGGCTTCCTGTACATAACTCGTCACTGGGAAGAAGATCAAGGTCGACTTTCTCGTTCCCTAGACTACTTAATAGCCCTACGCTGTCGCACCCAACTACTGATATTTCCAGAAGGTACCGACCTGACTCCAACCAGCAAAGAAAGATCCGATAAATATGCCTCGAAACATGGATTGCTAAAGCACAATTATACTCTTCATCCCAAAACGACTGGCTTCACCTACCTAGCTCGTCATCTTCAGGAATCCAACTACCTCGATGCTGTATACGATTTAACAATAGGATATCCGGATAACATTCCACAATCGGAAATCGATTTAGTCTCAGGAAAAATGCCCAATGAGGTTCATTTTTTAATAAAAAGGGTACCTGCCTCGGACATTCCGAGAGATGAATTGTCCCTGAGGCGTTGGTTGGAAGAAAAGTGGATTCAGAAGGAAGAGGTTTTGAAGCAATTTTCTCAAAAGAAATGTTTTGCAGCTGATCCTTGGCCGAGAGCAAGTCGAATGCCTCTGAGAATTGCTCTTGTTTTTTGGACACTCTTGATTGGTGGGTACATGTCCCAATTTATTTCATGGGAATAAAATTTGCAATATTTTTTTTTAATCTTCTTTAAAAATATTAGCAGTAAATGCCCACGCGCGTTCACGTCTCTGGATCTTTATTACCTGAAATTGAAAATATAAAGAATTTAAAAATCCATTATTAAACAAATTTCTAAATATCAGGTTTAAACCATTTTGAATCAATAATTAATACTTTCAAATTGAAAGCGTTGGAAATTTAAAACAAAATTATTCAACGATTAGTATTTTATATTAGGTAAAATTTTTAAAAAGAGCAATATTTTTGCCTTTAAAATTGACTTTTAAAGCGGAACCTCTCAAAATTAAAAAATTCCAAACTAAAATTTTGAAAATTGGACAATTTCATTCGAAAGAAGTTGAAGTTGTATAATTTCTAATTCAAAGCGTTAAAAATTGAAATATTTTATTTTTAATTAAAGAATCTCGAAATTGATTTCAGATAAAAATTTCGAAATAGGACAATTTCAAAACTTTAAAAATTGAATATGTTCAGATTTGAATTTTGAAAATTGGATGATTTAAAATTTTTAACTTTTCAATTTAAATAATTTTCAATTCGAAGTGGTGAAATTTTGACAAATTCTAGAAACAAACAATAAATTCCCCGTCATGATCACCATAAAAAATTGAACAATTTTCAATTATAAATCTTTATAATTAAGTTATTCTAAAAAAAACTTTCAAAATGAAAAATAATTTCAAATCAGAAACTCCGGAACGTTGAAACTTAAATGAATCCGAACTTCATTCAAAACGGAAAAAAATTGTAGCCACCAAAAACTGCGTTATTAAAACTTTTGTTTATTCAATTTTAAATTATTTATTTTTTAAATCTTCAAGTAAAAATCGGTCAATTTTTATATATGAAATTGAAAACAAAAAAAAATGGAATTGCACAATTTTAAGCCTTTTAATTCGAAATTGTGTGTTTTTTTCAAAGTTGAGTTTGAAATGTTCAATATTTTGGAACATTTTCAAATAAAAAATATTTCAATTTTCAATGCCTAGTCCTCAAATCTTCCCATTTTTGAGGCTTGCATTCGAGAAATTATTGTAATTTGGTATTCTACGATCTCGAAGAATTTAAAAAACCAGATAATTTAGTACGTTTAAAACTAAAAGAAAACAATTTAGAATAAATAAATCTAAAATTATTCAATTTAAAACTCACTAAAATAAAAATGAGCAATTTCAAATATTTAAATAAATAATTATTAAATTAAAAACTGATTATCAGGGTTTAAGCTGGTTTAGAATTGCACATTCAAAACTATAATTTTAAATTGAAATTATAGAAATTTTTAAATATAATAATACAATCTGAAAATTGTATATTTTTAGACCAATTGACAAAATTTAGACCAAAATTTTGTTTAACTCAACATTTTATCATAAAGAGTGGAAAATGTTATTATAATTGTTCAAAATTAGACAATCTTCAAATGAGAAGCGGTTAAAATAAAAATAAAATATTTTTTCAATTGAACAAATTTAAACATTAAAGCTTTCAACATTAAATTATTTTGAATTTTAAGAGCTTAAAATTGTATAATTTTCAACCAACTGAATTTAAAATTGTCTCATTGTGAATCTTTGACATAGAAATGATTCTTTTTGTAATATTTTTAATATTATTTAAAATTGTTCAACTACTAACGCTTCAATTTTTAAATAACTTGGAGGCTTGAATTCAAAACTCTTTAATTTTACAACCTGGCTCATTTCGAATATTTGACTTTAAGATTATTATGTTTAAATATTCTTAATTTAAAATTATTCTTCCAATTTAAAATAACTTGAAGGACTGAATTGAATATTGTCAATCTTAAACGCTTTCAATGCACTTTTAAATTAAATTTTTCTTAAATTAAGTTTAAATTAATTAATTTTCCTAAATTATTACTTCTGTGATCTGTTTAAATGAAAAATATGTTGTGAATTTTTGTGCCTACAATTTTTTTAATGTCCCCTTTAATAAATATATAATTAATTCAACCCAATAAATAATTTGCGTTTGCAAAACATCTGAGAGAAAACGACAAGAGTAAAATAATAATGAAAAAAAAAAAAAAAATTATTAAAAAAGTGGAAAAACTTACTAAACGTGACTTTGACTAAACATTTTTAATGTCTATATTTAAATTTTTCGTTCTGCGTAGAATAATTAATAATTAGGACTTAAAAATGCAAATGTTCAAAGTAACATCCTAAAATGATTTTAAATAAAATGCTTTCAAAATTGACAATTTAAATAGCCAAGTACTAAAAATGGTAAAATGTGAAATTAAAATCATAAAAATTCTAAGAAATTAAAAAATTAATTCATAAAAACATATAAGCACTTAAAAAAATTCGTTTAAGAAAGAGTGTTTTGTTTTAAGACAAAAATGGGCTTAATTTCAGGTGTGAAAAAATTAAGGTAATGTGTTACATCCAGAAACTGGAAATAATTAATGAAAAAAAAATTAATGAATTTATTTCCAGGATCTTCAGTGATATTAATACTCACCTCATCATTTTTCCAACTATGGACTGTCGTTCACGTCCTTTTATTCATCAGTTTGTCGCTCTTCACCACAGGCTTTAGTCAACTCGAAATGGGATGGTACTGGCGTTGGAAAACACAAATTTCTGGAAAGAAGCTCAGTTAATAATTCACCAACTAATAAATTATTAATGTGAATAGGGATAATTTATATAGCAATTTATGTCTCTGTGATATCGATATACGAAAGAGTAGAGCAAGCCCAAAATTAAAATATTTATTTATTTATTAGAATAATTTCTTTTACATCTGAAAACATTTTAGGCAATTAGTAGTTTACTTTTTTTCGAATTTACCTTAAAAGTTACTATTCGATGAAATATTCATAGAATCCAGTTTTGTGAAATCTTCGATTTTCAACTCTTCAAGACTTTTTGTGACTATAAGATTTAAACAGGAATTGATTAATTAACAATTAAATTTCTGAGAAAATTTATAAAATATACCGCTGATTGCTGTCTGTATTTTTGAGCTCTTGCTCTTTCTTGTTGTATTTTATATTTACATCATATTGTCCAAGAATATTTAATATTCAAATTGACAAGCTGGCGAAGGAAAAAACAAATATTCGTGATGTAGGAAGCTTTAGTGAATGTATTCGTCGTTGTTAATTAGGTTCGCAATTAGAAATAATTTTTTAAGCTCTTTGAGGGTGTCTACACAAGTCCTGAAAAAAAATGTCCAGACAATTCCAGGTTTTTTCCAAGTATCTCGAGTTTTATCCAGGTATATTCCGGAGCCATTAAAATATTTTGCATTTTAAAAACAATGGACTTGGCATGTGTATACAATTTCGCGAATTTATTATAAATAATGTTTATTCAGTTTCTAGGGAGTCGATTAATAAGTTTAATTCAGAAAGCTTTAACAAATTATATTACAAGACATTCTGAAACATATTAGCACCATCGAGTAATTAAATAATACTAAAAGTATAAATAATCATTTCTTGAATTTGTCAATTTAAATCGCTTAAAATTCCTGACTTTTCAAGAAAAAATATTGCATTTTCAACAAAATAGATGAATTCTAACCAAATAGTTGAATTTTCAACCAAAAAAGATTAATTATCCACAAAAAAAGACAATTTTTCAACAAAATACATTAATTCTCAACAAAAAACGGATTAGTTAAATTTTCAGTTGAAAAAAATTAATTATCTGCAAAAAAAAAACAAGTTTTCAACTAAAGTCATGAATTTTGAACTAAAATAATGAGTCTTCAACTATAATAAATGAATTTTAAACCAAAAAGATTAATTTTTAACAAAAGAGTTTAAATTTCAACCAAATGGATTTATGTTAACGAAAAATATGAATTGTCATCGAAATAGTGAAATTTTCAACTAAAAAGACAAATTTTCAACCAAATAGTTGAATTTTGAACTAAAATATATTGATTTTCAACAAAAAATTGATTAGTTAAATTTTCAGTTGAAAAAATTAATTTTTAACCAAAAAGATGAATTTACAAACAAAAAGATTAATGTTCTACCAAAAAAGACGAATTTTCAATGAAATAGTTACATTTTCAGTTAAAAAAAAATAATTTTCAACTAAAATTATGAATATTTAACTGGAATACTTGAATTTTCAATGAAAAAGATGAATTTACAAACAAGAAGATTAATGTTCTACCAAAAAAGACGATTTTTCAATGAAATAAACGAATTTGCAATGAAATAGTTAAATTTTCAGTTTAAAAAATTAATTTTTAACTAAAATTATGAATATTTAACTGGAATACTTGAATTTTCAATCAAAAAGATGAATTTACAAACAAGAAGATTAATGTTCTACCAAAAAAGACGATTTTTCAATGAAATAAACGAATTTTCAATGGAATAGTTACATTTTCAGTTAAAAAAATTAATTTTCAACGAAACTGATGCATTTTCAACAACAAAAAAAGATGAATTTTCAACTAAAATGATTAATCTTTAACTGGAATAGTTTAATTTTCTACTAAAAAAGATAAATTGTACACCAAAAATTAAATAGTTGAATTTTTAGTTCCAAAAATTTATGTTCAACCAAAGAGATGAATTTTTAATTAAAATGATGGAATATTCAATTGGAAAAGTTAAATAAATAAATAAATAAATATATATATATTCCCAAATGTGGAAGGTACCTTAAGGGGCAATCCACCAAAAGTGGTGCGATATTCTAATGATGGCGACAATCTTGTCGATACGGTAGAAACGCAGCTAACGGGACAATGCACCCCACAGGGGACAGTGTCTGCGAAAACTTCACCTAGAGCCACTCCCCTGACTTACCCTATAGGCAAGAGGAAAAAGGACTCCAGAGAAACTCCTCCAAATGGATAGCTGAAAAAGCAGAGGCCCTGGATAAACAGGGCCTCACTTTCGTGCAGATGGCTGACAACACCCTTGTGAGAGTTTTTGTTGTGTCAGGTTATCCTGAAACCTGTCTAACTCTCGAGGAGTTGGACAGGCTGATGAAGGAAATCTTTTTAACGATATCTTTATCAGGTCAGTGGCCATCGTGATGGGAGCCGCAGATATCTGGTGGCGAGACTGGATAGTAGAAAGAACTCCAGCGTTTAGGCTCAAAGAAGAATTAAACCTAAAGTTCGAGGTGACGAAGTGTCTAATAAGTTACCGCAGATCGACTGCACTGATTCCCGGCACCATCGAAAATCCGAAGATTGTTCTGCGGCGACTGGGCTTGAAGAACCCGACTGTACAAACTGATTTGTGGAGGGTTGATACCGACAGGCAGGGATTCAGGCCGAAGGGCAGAGGCTGAATTCTACTTGTTGGTCTTTCCGAATCCTAAATCAGAGCCCTTGCGGCTCTGTACTACTAACCCTATCTGAGGTTGGTTAGGATTACATTCCGGCTGACCCGACAGAGATCCGTAGGGAGACCAGAAACGTCCGGAGGTACTCCGAATGAGCCTTCTAATGGCTGAGAAAAGAATCCTTATGTTGCAGATAATTTGCATCACAGCAAAGGCTCCTTGGCGGTTCTAGCTCGACGCATTTCAGTGAAGCAGACAGAAAGTGCCCCGATCCAAGAACCTTGGTTATACAGGAAAAGGAATAGTGGACTGTCCATTATTGAGGGACCACGCGAGAAAACGACAAGATCATGCATTGCCGACAAGCGTATGGGTGTGATCTTGGTGCCTAAGCTCCGCTCCAGGGATCTCACCATTATTACGGTGAGACTCAG
>JAABKJ010000755.1:48392559-48600090 GCA_011634705.1 Andricus grossulariae | reverse complement strand
GCCGACAAGCGTATGGGTGTGATCTTGGTGCCTAAGCTCCGCTCCAGGGATCTCACCATTATTACGGTGAGACTCAGAGGCGGAAGCGGAGAAATACTTAGGGTGGTAATTGCCTCGGCTTATATCCCGGGCGATGCTGAGGGACTCGCGCCTCCTAGAGGCTGCGATGTAAACTCCCACGAAAGGTTATGGGGAAGCACAAGCATGAATTACAGAGGAAGAGATTTAAACGAACACCTAGTGCGCACTGATCTGGAGATTTTGAATCGGGATGATAATTCCACATTTCGGGTTAAAAACAGAAGTGAGGTTCTCGATTTGACTCTATGCTTGGATGTACTGTCGGGCAAGGTAGTGGGCTGGGGATTCTCCGATGAGGAGTCTCTCAGACCGCAAATATATTTCGTCTCGATCAACCCTAGGGAAACCGGCGGTTTCCAAAATCAGAAACTCCAGATAGACAGTTTGGGGCTCATATGAAAGGAAACTTAAAGAGAGGCTTGTAGAATTCGCCACAAGCTATGGTACCATTGTTGAGTTAGAGCACGCTGCGGATTTTATGCGAAGGACTCTGACTACATCATATAAGAACAATTTCCCTACTAGCATAATCAAGTCTAGAGAAGGAGCAGAATGGTGAAATATCCACCTTCAGAAACTCCGTAAAAGGAGAAGAGCGTTGTGAAACAGGGAAAAAAGTAGGTTATTGTTAACTAGAAAATATAAATTCTCCAGGAAAAATGTAATGCCTAATGATATTTTCACCAAAAAAGATTCTAATTTTAAATAAAAAACCGTTGAACTTACTCGAAGAATATTAGATTCTAGGAAAGAATAATTTTCAACAAAATAGTTACATTTTTAACAATAATTGAGTGTTGAACCTAATATTAAAATTTCAACCAATAACATCAATTTTTAAAGCATTAGTTCATTTTCAAGCAAAAAGACCAATTCTTCAAAAAATTATTTCAAAAGCTTCGATATTCTTCTCTCAAAAATTTATGAAAGCCTTTTGAAATATTGTTTGAAAAATAATTTAAAAAAAAAACATAAATTTTCTCGGTTATCTAAAAGAAATTTGATGTATCACCCTAATAACATTCGAAATCCTTAAAAAGCTTTATCCTTATGTTTCAAAATCTTCAAAAATCTACAGTTAATTCAAATATCTATTTATTTTTAGAATTTTCCCAAAACTTTTGAACATCTATACAAAATCATTCAATTTTTTTCCAAAATGTAAAAAAATCTTATGAAATTCAAAAAATGGCCTCAGAATGTTTCACATTTGTTTTCGTCCTTTTCAGAAATTATATTAAGTGTATTTCACGAAAAAATTACAAATAAAAGAAATTCAAGAAATTCACGAAATGCATGGTATTCATGGAATTCATGGAATTTATAATATTATGAAAATATTTTGAAATGTTTCAAATTATTTAAAATTAATAATTAATGATAAAATCAATCATTCAAAATTCATCCGGGCATCTTAAGAATCTCTTGTATCACGATATTAAGCTTGAGAACAAACAAACTATCCTAAGCTGCGCCTGACAATCTTGGCGAAAATGATAATTTTCAATTATTAATGATAAAAAGTGAATGTTTAAAATTGTGAAAATTCATAAAATAGACCAAATGCAACAGAAAAATATATGGAAAGCTTTTAACGCGAATGGGTTTTCTTGAATATCTCCGTTCAACTCAGAGAGCACCTACATAGCTTTTTAGCTTGGACGGCAATATTTAAATATTGAAAAACCGGCATATTTATACTTTATGTTAATTTTTTTCAAGTTTATAGAAAGATAATTGCCCTAAGATTCTTGCAAACATTAACAATAACTTTTCAAGACACCAGAATATGTCAAATTGAAAATTTTAGCAGAAAAGTCAATTTCCGAAAAAAAGTAGAATTCACCATAAAAGATAAAAGAACAAGAAAAATTTTATGAATAAATGCTATTTGAAACAAAGAAGAGTTTAATTTTCATCCAAATTTTTCATCAATTCAATTAACTGACTCTAAATCTAGGCTGCAATAAATTAAAATTATTTATTTGTATATTTAAAAAAAAAGAGATCACTTACTCAGTAAAAGCAAAAATCTTACACTTCCAATCATGTTGAAGAATTGATGAGGTTTAACACAAATTTCCTGCATCGGCATATCAAGACAATAATAAATGAGGTTACTCACATTGCCACACGTATATAAACCGGAAAAATAACATGTACTGGTAACCTACTTTCGTGATTTCTGATCAAGAATTTAGGACAAAAACAGGAAATAGAAGATGGAAAATAAAAATATTTGTCTTTATTTTCATTGACATTCTTTTTTTAGGGAACAGAGTATCAAACTGCTAGCCTTGGCCTTCTTTAGAGTATGTGAGTTTAAAATTTCTTGCCATCATAGCGATTCAATTTTTCAAAAAAATGAGAAAATATTTACAAAAAAATACGTATACACATGACTTTTCACATTTGAACGTTTTTAGAAACTTTTAAGCTGGACACCTTGTTTACGTGCGATTACAAAAAACACTTGATTCTTCTCCACTAATCCTAAATTTGGACGAAATTTGTCTTACAATTTACTCAGGATTCACTTACATTAGATTCAGCTTAATTCAGTTTTGTTTAATAGAATGAGAAAATTTCAAATATCAATACATTTCGTTAGTTTTCAAACCTTTTATTTTTTATTGCCTTGAAAAATGTGTTTCATTGATATAAACATATTTAAAAATCGATATATTTATGTTTCAAGTTGATTTGTTCTCAAAGTGATAAGAATATAATTTTCCCAAACTTCTTGCCAACATTTAAAATTATTTTTTAAGACTTCGGATATATCAAATCAAAATTGTAACAAAAAAGTATATTTTCAACCAAACAGTAGAATTCCTAACAAAAAATTATGAATATTCAATAAGAAATGTGATGCATAATTCATATTTGAACCAAAAAGGATTTTAATGTTGAATAAAAAACATTTGGACTCACACGAAAAGTACCAGTTTCTAGGACAAATTTATTTTTAACAAAATGGTTACATTTTCAAACAAGGAGTTGATTTTTAAACTAAATGTTGAATTTTGAACTTCTACTTAAACAATTCAAGTTGGATTTACTAAATTTTTATTTTCTATTATACAACGCAACAAATAATTGCGTTTTATCATTGAATGTTACTTTTGACCTATTTTTTTAACAATATATTTAAATTAGAACCACTTTCACGATGACTGGGACCGTCTCGACTGCTGGAACGTTTACCTCAAGTCAAAGTAAAAAAAAAGACTAATTCCGAAATAAAATATAATATTTGATATAACAAATAAAAAGAGTCGAATTGATTTGGAAAAACGAATTCTCAACAAAATAGTTGAATTGTCAAGTGAAGCAGATTTTTTTTTAAAGAAACAGTTGCATTCTGAACAAGGAAAATAAAATATCCTTCAAAGATATAAATTTTTTAATATTTTCCAAACTACTTTCTTGAAAAAATATTTTAAAGTGTTTTAAATTCTTCGATATTAATAATTAATGATAAAAGCAAGCATTCAAAATTCATCCGGGCATCTCAAGAAATTTTTTTTTATTTATTTTATAAAGTACCTTTCAAATATCTTTAAAAACTTAATTTCTTGAAATATTTATAAATCTAAATTTTTTCAAACCTTTTGATATATTTTTGAACTTTTAATTATTTCTAAACCTTTCAGAAACTTCTGAACCTTCAAAATAACTTTTTGGATTATTCGAATTTTTCCTAGAATTGCTTTAAAATTCTTTAAAATGAAAAAAATGTTTCAAAATCTTTAATATCCTTCAATACAAGATTTTATAATATTTTATTGTGAAACCTTTTGAAATGTTTTCTGAAAATGAATTTTTCAGAATAAAAAATCATAAAAAATGTTTACAGGTATCTTAAAAAATTATGATGTATTACTTTAATACCCTTCCAAGTCCTTAAAAAGTTTGATCCTCATATTTCGAGATGTTCAAGAATCTACCGTTTGTCTGAAATTATTTTTACCTTTTATTCATTCTTGAAATTTTTTTGAAACTTCTAAATATCTTGCCAGAATACTCCAATTTTTCTTAAAATTAAAAAAAAACACTTATAAAATTCAAGAAATTGCCTTAAAATGCTTTAAATTTGTTTCTGCCATATTCAGGAATGACGCGAATCGTTTGAAATATTCCCAGAAAATAAATTAAAAATTTTTTGATCGTTCGAAACCTTTTAAAAGTTAAAACATTATCAAGATTTTTGCCCATTTTTGGGCACGAATTCCGATTTTTGGGCTCTTCTATTTTTCTCAAAAAATGGACTTTTGGGTGGAGGTGCTAGCAGTCAGCGCCTCCATTATCGAAAATTTTAAAATTTTAAAAATCAACAGCTCCAGAATTTTCGACTTTTTTCTGCTCTCTAAAAATGCAAAAATTAATTCATAAAAACCAACCCCTATCTCCCAAACACTGCCCTTACAAAAATATGCCCTCAAACTAAATGTAAACGAATCAGAATTTTTGGCATTTTTTGGGCTCTTCTTGGGCACCAATGCCAATTTTTGGGCTCTTTCATTTTTCTCAAAAGAATTGACTTTTGGGGCGAAGGTAGTAGCAGTCAGCTACTCCACTACAGAAAATTAGAAAAATTGAAAAATCAACAGCGCCAGAATTCTGGGCTTCTTTTAGACTCTCCAAAACAGCAACAATTAATTTTAAAAAACTACCCACGTCACTCAAAATGTTCCCTTGAAATAACATAAGCACGCAGCCTAAATGTAAGCATATTCAAATTTCGGGCTATTTTTGGGCTTCTCAAAACGCTCAAAATATATTTGAAAAAATCAACCCTTACGAGAAAACATATACCGGGGGCCTGAGCTAGTTTTGATCTCACAAAAAATAACAAATCAGATTGTCCGAAAACAGCCCATAACACTAACACCTACCCCTAACTTTAAATATAGTTATTGAAGAAATCCAAACAAAAATATAAATCAAAAGTCAATGAGTTTGCGGGGTCCACAAAACACTGCCAAAAAATTTACAAATAAAAAAATCACACTAGTTAACTTCGCAAAAGTTGTAAAATTCTAAAAATCTTAAGAACCACCTCTATCACATTTAACGTACCAAGCCTCAGCTGCCCTCAAATAAAACCCCCAAAAAATTTAAAATTAAAAAAAATGACCACAGACAATTTTTCAAGACTCCAGTTAGCATATCTATTCTGAAAGTAATATTCCACAACCCCTAGGAACTACCCTTATCACATATAACGTATCAAGTCCCGGATACCTTCAAATAAAACCGTGAAAAATTTTTAATTAAAGATAATCGCCACACACAACTTGAATGTCTCTAGTTGATATATTCAAACTCACAATAATAGTCCATGACCTCTAGGATATACCCCTATCACACTTAATGAACCAAGTCGCAGTAGCCTTTATCTAAAACCACAAAAAAGAAATTAATTGAAAATGATCACCTCAGACAATATGCTGACACTTGGTTTATTAAATGTGATGGGGGTAGTTTCCAGGGGTTGCGAAATATTACTGTGAGTGTGGATATAACAATAAGAGACTTGGAAAGTTGTCTGCAGACCAGTTTTACTGTTATAAGAACGCCAGACTCACTATCAGGGATAAGCAAGGTATCCTTTCTGGATGGTCAATACGATCATCTTGTTTTCACTCATTTCAACCATCCACGGAAGAGCAAATGACCCATCGCGGAGCGCCGACCTGATTAGTTACCGTTGGCGTGTTTATTTAAAATGATTGAATGTGTAAGTCAAATTTTTACAACAAATAATATATGTAAAGTGCATACGAATATTAGGAAGAATTGTTCATTCATATTCAGGATAAAAAAGATATTCTTTCCTTTAAAATTAAAATAGATCATTTACTTTTAGGGAGAAAATCTAATGAATAAATAAATTTTACTTTATAAGTCTTTTTTGTGAGCAAAGAATGATTTTTAATAACTTCACTCTAATTATTTGCTGTACACAATTGCTTTTCACATTTAATCATTTCAAATAAGTGCGCCAACCTTAACCAATCCGTTTGTCGACGCGATGCATGTAGTGCGAGTCGGGATTGGGAGCACCGTGGTCTAGACTCTAGAGCATTTTCGGAGTGAGTGAATGGCATTGTGCCGTTCAGCGTCACATTTGCTGTTTATTGAACTTAAACTTGTTTTTCATCATTTTCAACTGTTTTTCGATATTTCGAATATTCGTGGAGAGTGAAGTGCATATGAATTTTCAACGTCAAATTGGATGCTTCCATGGGATTCAGGATAAAGGCGTAACTGAACGTTCAGCTATCAATTTGTTGTCATCGTGTCGTTTCAAACTGAAAGCGTGCAAAAAATTTCAGCATTCATTGATGATGCAGAAGTAACGAGTTGTGGGATATTGGTTTCTGAATGCCCTTCAATGTTTGAAATCTTACAATTCAGTGTGACATCGTGCCGTGTCCTTAGCCTCTCGTGCTCCAAAAAATATATTGTCAATGTGCACTGTTTTTGCATATCAAATTATGTCTCATACACCTCAATCTCCACAAAGAATAAAAAAATTGTTCAGAATTCATGTATTTCATATACATTTTCAGGTTTTGTAGGTTTCTCTTAATTTTATAATTTCCAGTCTGTTATAAAAGAGAGAGACTGGAATAAGTAGGAAAAGGACAACAAATATAGAAAATGTAGGATAATTAAATCGACCCCCTAAGGTTCCCAGGCCGCCTGTCCGAGGAGATCAAGTCGACTATCTGATGTGACCAAATCGACCCTCTATGATGAGCGATACGACCCTTTATAATAATTAATTGCGTCCTCTGCGATGATCGGTTCGACTGTCTATGACGCTTGAGTCGACCGTTTGAGATGACCAGGTCGAAACTATGAGATGATCGATTTGAACCTCTTGTTTCAACCTTCTACAGATAGTCGCTTTAGCCATCTTCAAGGGCTGTCCTATAGTTTACCTTGCAATATAGTCTGTCTGCACATTTAGATGGCCCAACTCAACTTCCATTTTTCTCCATGTACACTGCCGTCCGAACTAAAAAGATACATAAATTACATTTTCATCAAAAATGAGTTCTTGGTATTGTAGGATTTGTAAGAGAAAGCTGCATCTGTATTATTGAATCTTATTGATTAATAATATTTATTGTAAAAAACGAGTGTTCAAAAATGATGAAAGTCGAACAGTTTGGATGTGCTCGAGCTTTTCGACACAGCCGACAAAGGCATCGTCCGCAAGTGACTTTGTGTTCTTTTTGTCTTGTATTTTCGACTTTTCGCGACTAGTAAAAAATCGCAAGTCCATTTTCTAGTAGCAATTTTTAAAAAAAATTAATTTTTTATAACAAAGTATGAATGAGCACATGATTTTTGCCAAAATAGTGTATCTAGATTATTCAAAACTTGATTCGATATTAGAATTCTTTGTTTTTTCTCGATTTTCTCAGTTTCAGTGAAATTCGACCTATGTATCTTTTCTGTTCGTACGGCAGTTACACCCTTCAGAATTTTGTTTGAATTTCTACTTCCCCCGTGATAGGTTATTCTCTAAATTGTAATATGCTAAAGTAATAAGATGCGGTAGCGCTCCGAGTTTGTCACCGGCGAGTCCATGCTCGATTCTTGCTGTCAGCATTTTATACTAATTTTTTTTTTACATTCTCATCAGAGAAGTAGATTTTTAGTCTGTTAGCACGATAACTTTCTAAAGAATTGACAGATTGGATTGGCTTTTGGCATACTCTTTAAGTGTCCTAAACTGAAAGTAAAGTTTGTTAGGTAGCCATTTTGGATAAAAATTCAAAAAGTTAGAGTATTTTCAAATTTCTGAGACCACTTTGTTCAAGATTCAGAAATACTGTGTACGGCTGTTCGTAGTATTCAAAGAAGTGAACAATTTATCCTTATGACTTTTTTCGGTAAACAAATTACCAAAGTTATAGCATTTACAAAATTAAAAAAAATTTAAGCCAAGCAAGGCACGATATGAAAAAAGGTCAATAGAAGAAAAACGTTGGCTTTTTAAACACCGTGCAAGATTGTCGTAACAACTTTACGAATTTTCTCGCCCCCTAGGTGCGCTCATACTTGCAAAACGAAGCGAGCGGCGCGCCCAGTGAGCGATGTGAATGTACCCGCGCAGCGGGCTGATTTTTTCAGTCATATTTCATTCATTTTAATCAAGCAAATTGGTGTTTTCTACCTGTAACACTTTTACACCCAAAAAAATTTTTTCAAATAGAAAATTAACTATAGCGTTAGTACAAATATTACGTAATTTTTCGTAAGGTTAGCCCGGAACGAACATGAAAGGGGTTGGTCTTACAGAAAATTCCTATTTTCTATTTTCATTAAAATATTCATATTTTGAAATTAGACTAATGAGTGACGTTTTTTAACAAAAAATTGCATAAGGAATCATAATTTTTCAAGGCCATTCCGGAACTGACTTATCCTTGAAACAGTGGATTCGAAAGTGATAATAGTTGAAGAATCATTTTTTCAATATTGGAAACAACGTTAAAAATGAATATTTTGGCTTTGGTTCAAATAAATTCAATAGTCAATCGCAAAATGAAAAAAAAATGTACAAAAAATGCTGGCAGCAGTAATCAAGTTTGGACTCTCCGGTTCCAACTCGGAGCGCTACCGCCTGATCTAACCCAGAGTTGAAAGACTCTCGCATCGCGGCCCATGGAACGTGTGTGGAGTTTTTTTAAACCTTTTTTCTCGAGTATGGCTGAAGAATGCATCTTATTACTTTAGCATATTGCAAGTTTGGTAGTGACCTATTAATGGTAGGAGTATCAATTCAAAGAAAATTCCGAAAGATGTAGGTTCCCTTTATCAGCATTTTAAAAATCTTAAAAAGATATCAACTCAAAATTTGGTGAGGAAACATTTATTTATTTAATGGTTGAAATCGTAAGAGATTGAACTTTTGAACGTACTTGAAAATAGGGGTGTGCATAAAGCGCCCGAGACTACGTGACCAAGAAATGACCTGGAATGTGGTTCAGTGAAAAAATTCTAATTCTCACTTGGAATACGGAATCTTCTAAAATTATTACAATTCTGGCTTGCAAAAGTGAATTGTTGAAAATAATTTCAGTGAAAAAATATAATTTTGAAAATTGAGACAGGGAATTCCCGTAAAAAATTATAATTTTGACTTTTAAACAGGGAATTTGGTACAACATTATAATTTTGACTTTGAGGGATGAAATTTCTGCATAAAATTAGAATCTCAACTTTAAGACAGGGAATTTTCTAAAAGCATTATAATTCTGAGATTCTCTGAATCTCTCAAAATTTTTTAGGAAATTGAGAGAAGCTCTGAATTTCCGTAAAGAATGATAGTTTTCACTTTAGAATAGGGAATTTTGTTAGGAATTATCATTTTTACGTTAGGACAGAGAGTTTCCGTAAAGAATTTATTATGATTCTGAATTGGAATAGGTAAATTTTGTATGGAAGGGGAATTTCTAAAAATAATATCAATTCTGATTTAGAGTAATGGAATTTAAAAAAAAATCCCCTTTCAGATTCAGAATTATAATTCTATTTGAAACTTTCCTGTTCCATATCAGAAAACTTTGAAATCTTTTAAAATGTTTAGAAATCTCTTGAAATCTTTAAAAATTGTTTGAAATCATTCAAATCTTCTGAAATCTTTTAAATTTACCGGAAAAATTAAACAAGTACAGCAAGAAAACCCGGAAATGACCGAAAATTTAAAATCATCCTTCGAGTACGCACCATGGGAAAGGCATGTCATTTTTAAAATATCCTGAAAACCCTAGAATTTTGTAAATTTCACGAAATCGTTTGCTATCATGTGGTTTATTATCTGGAAGACAGTTTCGGAATTTGCAAAATATCAGGTCTCTTAGATTGATTATTACGATGGGTGTCATTATAAATTTTGTTCGGTTTCATTTATTAATGAATTATGGCAGCACGAAAGTGTAGACCATTTTCACTTATAAACTTTTCCGCATTTTGTTACTTACAAATAATTTCATATTTTTAGGGTCTTGTAGCCCCGGCTGTTATTTGCGCCATATATTTTAGGTCTTACGCTTTCGTCTCTCCTGATTGATGCCCAAAAAGGGCCTTACGGATTTCGTCATTGTGGTTCGAAGCTTCGTGCTTGCGATATTATTTTTTGATCTTTTTAGGACTTGCAGTTTCAGACCCTATTTTTTAGAAATATTCCACATTTATAACGTTATAAGTTAAGCAATTTCAACGAAGTTCATAATCATACATTTAAAATTTTTTTTAAATCATGAAAAAATTAATTTCAGATAAAAATGGTTATGAACATTAATTGAATACCGGCAGATTAATTAATTAAAAATTGGTCAAACTTATATTGCAGCTTTCAAAATTGTTTCTTTTGAAATACAAAAGTTTATAAATTTTACATGAAAATTTGAATTGAATTTTATATGAAAAGTCTTTGAGGTTAGACAAGTTTTAGTATTAGGAATCCTTCAAGATTCTAAAATTTTATTTTGAAATGTAAGCCTGCAATTTTGGCATAAAAACTCGGCACATCAGCCATGCTTTAGAGCGTATTTTAAATTAAATTTATAAAATTAATTTCAAAATGACATTATTTCACTTGGATAAGAATTTCATTTTCTTATTGCCTTTCCTCATTTGAAGAATGTAGCCTGAAAATGATAGTTTCCGGTAATTTTTTTTTCCTGCAGGAATAGAGTTAGGGCACTCGTTATTGGCCATAAGCTACGAATTTCCACGTTCATAAAGAAATTCATTGGATGTACGCCAGTGGAGCAATTATCCATCGATCTGTTCAGACTTCGCGGTTTCCGAGTCTAGAATTCAGCGACGGAAGACATAGAAGAAATTGGAAAACCTCTTACTTCCTTTTACTTGCCATCTTTCTCACTTCAATCTACCAAACGAGCTTCGTGTAATACATCTCGATGAAAGTTCCTTTTTCGATATGACGTCTGCTGCGGAAAATCTAAAAGACTTTTTATCAAAGAACTTCACCTTCAAGTTCGGAGCGAAAAACTTTTCTCGTAAACAAATGTGCAAAATTGTCCTGGATGTACAGCAAATTTTTCTTTAGTAATTAAAATTCAAGATTCTACAATATTTTATCTACTAATGCCTTTTTTGTGGAAAATACATTTTTACTTTCCAAATAACAATTTATATAATGTTTGACTTTTACTCAGACTGTATGTAATTGAAGATTGTTCCGGACTGCACACTCTTTCTCCTGTTTACAAGAACCTTCTGCTTTTTCTCGTTTTTCGCTTGAATGTGAACTGAATTAATAAAACCCATTAAGAAAATCTAACTATTTTTCATTAAAAGACAATTCTTTTCATTTGAAAAGTCTACTATTGTATTTTTGGTTGACGAGTAATCTTTTTGGTTAGAAAGTTTTATCATTTTGTTGAAAATTGTATTATTTTGTTTTAAAATTAAACAATTTTGTTAAAAACTCATCCTTTTCGGTCGAAACTTTATCTCATAGTGAAAAGTCTCTTGTTGAAAAAGTTATCTTTTTTGGTTGAAAATTGGTCTGTTTTCGTTGAGGATTCAACTATTTTGTTAAAAATTCAACTAACATTGGGTAGAAAATTCAACTGATAAATTGAAAGTAACATCTATTTTGATTGAAATATCAACTATTAAATTTTTATTTTTAATCGAAAATTGTACTATTATTCTTACGGTTCAGAATTCATCATTCCAAATTAAAATTTGAATAATTTGGTTGAAAATGCAACTATTTTGTTAAAAAGTCATTCATTTTGGTTGACGGCTCATACTTTTGGGTCTTAAATGTAACCGTTTTGTAGAAAATTCGCCTTTTTGGCTTTAAAATTTCATAACTTAGTGCAAATTTGTCTGTTTGGTTTAAAAATTCATCTCTTTTTTTTAAAAATGGAACTGTTTGGTAGAAAACTAAACTGATATGGTTGAGGATTCAACTGTTTTGTTGATAATTCGTCATTCAAAAATTCAACATTTTCGCAATTTTCAAAAGTCAACTGTTTAGCTGAAAATTGATCTGGTTTAGCTGAGTATTGAACTATATTGTTGAAAATTCATATTTTGGATTTCAAAACTCAAATTAATTAATTTGCCTCTCTTCTTTATTGAGAAGCATTTCTTGGTTAAAAATTCAACTTTTTTGATAAAAATTCGTCCTTTTTGTTTAAAAATTCATCTTTGTAGGCTGAAAATTCATTCATTTAGTTAAAAATTCATCTTTCTTGGTTGAAAATAAACTTCTTTCTTGAAAATATGTCATTTAGGGTTATAAAGTCAAATGTTTTCTAAAAAGTTTGACTTTTAAACTTGAAAACTCAATTCTTTTATTAAAAAGTCTTCTAAATTGGTAGAAAATTCATCTTGTTTGGTGAAGATTCAACTATTTTGTTGAAAATGCAATATATTTCGACTTAAAAGCTTGAAAAAAAAAATGATTTTCGAAACTGAGCACGAGCACTAGCCTAAATTATATCATTTAAGCAAACAAATTTCTCAACAAAAAAGTTCAAAATCGGATATGATTTCTGAGGTTCCTCATTTTTATTGATTTCATATTGTTTTTATTTTGGCAATGTCTTGAAAAAGCATGTAATAAATTTTTCTACATATGAAATTATACCCTTTTATATTACCAGCATTTTAAATAATTTAATTAAAATTATTTGTACACTGTATGTCAGATTCATCTATAGAAATGTGAAATAAGTCAGATAAAATTACTTTTTTCCTTAAAAAAAAGTTTAAAAGTTTTCGTTAAATGATGTAAAATGATGGTAATGTAAAAGAGGATCATTCTCCATGTATGCACATTTAATACATGCATTTTCAAGAGGTTGGGAAAATAATAAGAAAGAGAAAAAGATCAATAAAAACGACAAAACTCAAATATGGAACCTTGAAATCACATCCGGCTTTAAATTTGTTTGTGAAAAAAATGTTGACTAAAAGGGTACAAATTAGGCTAATGTGCGTGTTACTATTTAAAAACCATTTGTTTGCCTTATAAAATAAATCATCTTAACATACATTAAACCGAGAAGTGGAGCATAATTTTCTTTGAGAATATTTTTTGACAAGTAATGGCAAGATGAAAAAAAAAACGTTGGAGGTTTCTTTACCTGAATTCCAAGGCACTTGCGACCCAAAGAGGTGGAAAAGTGAAGATCCACGATGAGAAATTGACAGACCTAAGAAAGCGAGACTAACTTAGACTGAAGTTTAGATTGAGTGGAACGCAAGTCGCAACTCTTTCCAATCTTTCGCTTATCGTCTAATATCCGCGAATTCCAAGTGGAATGCCACAAGCAAACTGCTTGGCAACAAAGAATACTTTTTCTTCTATCTATCATTTAGGCGATTTCATTCTTTCACAAATTCAGTTTATAAAAAGAGTCAACTCTTCTGCGACATCGTATCTCCTACTTTGCGGAATTCAACTATCTCAAATGGAAACTCTTTCCAACACTCTCAATAACGAATGTATTCATTTAATTTCATAATTCATATCAAATTTTAGAACGATTTCGTAGCCTATTCGGAAATTAATTAAGTCGTTCAAATCTCCCCCTCCCATACTTTCCCGCCCGTAGTCACCATCCTTTCTCCCACTTCCCCTCTCCTCTCAAAATCGCCCTCCCCACACTTCTCCCACTCCTTCTTCACTTCGGCTTCCTACTCCTACTTCTCCCGCCTCTACTTCTCCCTTCCTCACTTCCCCTCCTATCCCACTCCTTCCCCTCCCATCACTTCCCCTGAATTCCTCCTTCTACACTTCCCTACACCAAATTTACCAATTCTCCCACGTCCCTTATGCCCCATACTTATCTTACTCCCTCTACTTCCCTTACTCCCTCCACTTCCTCATCCCTCACTTCCCCTTATTTCCCTCACCTAACTTCCCCTACTTCCAGCCTACTCTCCTTACCTCTTCTCCCCTCGAATAACCTCATATTTCTACATTCCCTCCCCTATCTCCCTCCTTTTTCTTACTTCCCCTCTCCTCTAATAAGTCTCCTCGCCCATTCACCTCCGCTCCCTTCTCCTACTTCTCCAAACTATCCCTCCCCTACTTTCCTCCCATCACTTCTCCTAACTTCTCCTTTCCTCACTTTCCTACATCAATTCCCCCACTTGTGTTATTTTGACACTGTTTCTTTGTTCAAAATGAAACTTTTTTTCTGTATAATGCGTACATTACATTGACATTCTTAATACGATTCCGTTGAAAGACAGAAAATTAAAAAAAAACTTATTCATTAAAAATAGTATATTGCGTAGCGAGGGCCCATAGGCAACGATTTCACGAGTGTGAAGTTAACTGCCCGAGCAAACCGAGGGCAGATATCACACAAGTTAAATCGTTGCCTCGACCCGAGTCATGCATACAATTTTTCATCATATCAATAATCGAAATTCGACTTGAGATGCCTGTGGAGTGGGTCGACAATCGAGTTTTCTACCCTGAGAAAGAAAGTGACAGATAAATGTAAATGGCGGTGCTAAATACCATAATTTAAATTCGATAATGTCGATAGTAAACTTGATTTTCGACCCGCTCTACAGACATCGAAAATCGAATTTTCGATCGAGGCAAGATGAAAACAAAAATCATATATATATATTTTTTTTTTTTTTAAAAGACAAATGTTTTTTGGTCTTCCGTGACTGATATATTACTTCTGGACCAGAATTCAAATTTTCTAAAAGGTTTTAAACCATTTACTGCAAAATTAGGAAAAGTCATCAAAATAAACAATTAGCAACTAAATATATTTTTGCATCATTATATTCAAAATTATGTTGAGAAAAAATAACAAGAAACTAGTTTATTTGATATTGAAAACAAATGAATGTAAAATTCGCGCTAGATGTATACTGATTGAAAGATTCTAGCTTTCAAATTGAGGTATTTGTGTCGGGAAATATTGGAAAATTCAGAAGCTTCACAATATTAAACGTAAGTGAAAAGCGTGGTGGAAAAGCTGAAGTAAATACGAGGTGGTTTCTCAAGGGTAATCGAGCCTTCAACTCTGATGGAGATTGATGCTGCTCGTATTAATCTATCCTTGTCTGTTCATCCGTCGTAGAAAACCAGGAAGGAGAGTCCAAACCGTGTTTTGCACGGACGAAGAATAATATGGATACATTACGCCCCAGAAGCGCCACCAAAGGGGGCCAACAACTTTTCAAAGAGTGGAAATTGAGGCCACGTTTTTCATTCACAAGAGAAAATTCTTTTCCCCGTTATTTTCATTATTTTCCACTCAATTTTGAACGTGACTTTGCTTGTTCTTAAATTTCTTCCCTTTCACTGTGTTCTGTTTGCAATTTTTTTTTCGTACACAAATTTGAATAAATATGTGTGTCCAGGCGATAAAGTTCTATCTCAGTACACGCATATTGGACTGTTCTATCTCAGGAGTCCAAATAAAAAGGTTCTATCTCGGTGGCAAAGTCGGGTCCGGTTCATACCAAATACCGGCAATTCACATTAGGGGCAAGTCACATTGCGTCATCTCTCATTCGGCAAAATGTGAAATCCGGAAAGAAAAGTTGGCAAAACTGCGGCAAGCCACATATATGTGGCAAGTCACATTTGCGGAAAGTCACATTTGCGACAATTCACATTGTGGCGACTCTCATTTCAAAAAATTTGCAATTTGCAATTTGTTGAAAGTTCAAATATGTTGTTAAAAAGTCATCTTTTTGGTCGAAAATTTAACTACTTGGTACAAAGTTGAACTACTTGTTCCAAATTCATTTTATCAGTCGAAGACTTAACCCGTTTGTTGCTTTATTTTGTTACAAATTACTTTTCTTGACAGAAAATTCAACTATTCAATTTCTGGCTAAAAATTGATTGTTTACAGTTGAAAATTGAAGTATTCCATTTTTTATTGGACATTAAATTGAAAATTAATTTTTTCAACTGAAAATTTAACTGTTCCATTTTTGCTTAAATCGTTTTTAGTTGAAAATAAAAATATTAAATTTTTTATTGAAAATTTATCTCCTCAGCTCTTGATATAAATTCATTTCTTTTGGTAGAAGTTTCATTTTTTTGGTCATTAATGTAACCGTTTGGTCAAAAATAAATCTTTATCGGAAAAGGCCTTCACTACCGGCTTCCTACCCTACCGACACTTTTTTTTTATTTGTAAACTTATTTTCACACGAATACCCACATCGAGTTGAAAATTGGGGATAATACATAAGAAGCACTAAAAAAAGCGGCTCTGGTCCTAAATTTTGATAATTATGAAAAAAGCAAAAAAAAATTATTCACAAAAAAAAACTTTTTTCATAATTATAAAAATTTAATACCAGAGCCGCGTTTCTTAGTGCTTCTTATTTATTATCCCAAACTTTCAACTCGATGTGGCTGTTCATGTGAAACTAAGTTTACAAATAAAAAAAGTGTCGGTAAGGTAGGAAGCCGGTCCCGTGACCCACTCTCGACATGGCCTTAATATTATAAATCTTTATTGTTTGCGGATTTAACCAATTTGTTGAATTTAGATGTTTCTGATTTAAAAATAATTTTTTTCGTTAAAATATCAACAATTACATTTTGCTTTGAGAATCTATATTTTTTATTGAATTCAACTGTTTTTTAATTGAAATTTAAATATTTTTTCATAAAAATATCAACTATTTCATTGTTGCTTAATTTATCATTTTTATTTAAAAATTCAACTATTTTGTTAAAATTTCTTCTTTTTTAGTTATTTGGTTGAAAATATATCGTTGTGAGTTGAAAA
Organism: Andricus grossulariae; assembly: GCA_011634705.1. NCBI lineage: Eukaryota > Metazoa > Arthropoda > Insecta > Hymenoptera > Cynipidae > Andricus > Andricus grossulariae. The sequence continues at coordinate 48,583,210 of JAABKJ010000755.1, read as the reverse complement.
TTCAACTGTTTGGTTCAAAATTCAATCATTTTGTTGAAAATTTAATGATTTGTTTGAGAATTCTTCTGTTTTGTTGAAAATTCGTGACTTGTTTAAAACTTCAACTATGTGGTTGCAAATGGAACTGTTTGTTTGATGATTTTTTCAAATTTATCCTTTCATATTGAAAATTAAACTATATTGTTAGCCATTCATCTTTTTGGTAGAAAAGTTTCAGCTTCAAAATTCGACTGTCTTCTAAGAAATTCGTCTTATTTACTTAAGGATTCAACTATTTTGTTAAAAATGTAACTTTTTTTGATTGAAGTTTAATCTTTTAGGTGTTAATATTCGACCATTTGCTTGAAAATTCATCTTTGTGGATTGAAAATTGAACTAATTGCTTAAAAATTCAACTTCTTTATTGAAAATTCATCTTTGCTAGTTTAAAAGTCAACTGCTTTCAAAAACATTTAACTTTCTAGCTTGAAACCTTAACTCTTTCGTTGAAAATTGATCTTTTTTGGCAGAAAATAGATCTTTTTTTATTTAAAATTCAACTATTCTTTCGGAAATGCAATATATATTTCGAGTTGAAATCTTAAGCGATTCATATTGAATTGAATATGATCCCTATACGTTAATGAAAAATCATCCCATTTCTCATGTTTTGAGAGCATTTTCGGTTATGAAGTCTGGAAATATTTCGTTCCTTTTGTATGAAAATTGGGGTACTTTGTTCTAATGGGTCATAATTTTCACAGTTGTGTGTTAAATTTAACTCGTAATTCAGTCGCTAAATCCGAAGTTTTACATAAGCTGGAAGTTTTCATAAGATTTCCCTGAACGGCGCCAATGTTGTGCTCTCATTTTTTTTGCTGCCATTCTTTCCGCGTGTACTTCGTAAAATATAATCTTCTTATTCCAGCGACCCGATAACCTCGTTGGGAAACTCTTAGAGTGCAACGAGAGTAAACCTCTCAGCGTTCATTTTCATTGTTCGCTCGTACTTCATTCTTAGATCCTCAGCTACTTTTTCGCCTGCTATTTTTTGCCCCCTCTAAACGTTCTTATCAGCAGATTAGACCTTCTGTGACTATCTTCCTAACCTTTAACTGGTCCAATTAAATAAAGCTAAGAATGTACTACGATTTAATATTTCTTCTGCAATCCACGCAATTTTCCTATCTCAAAAAGTGGTTTAACGATGTGTCTCAAAAATCTCGCAAACGCTGTTGCTGAAAACCTGATTGGCTTCTCATTACTTCAAGTTATTGTATATCTTTTGAAAATTATTCAAATTGAATTAAAAAATTACTTAATCTTTAACTTTATTTATAAAACTGAAAAGAGGCCTAATGATTATTGCAACAAATTTTAGAAGAGAAACCTGGGCGTGTTTCACCTAAAATTTGTATATTCAAAGAAAAATCATTAGATATAAATCCAATGATTTTTGTTTGAAATAATAAAATTTCTAATCTTGAACTATTTCGGATTGTCTTAGTATTGGTATTTTCAAACTAAAACTATTTTAATATGAACAAGATTTAAATTATAACACCAAATTTGGATTATGTTAGTGTTTTACGTCAGAAGTGGGTATTTTCAATTTAGAAACAAATTATGTTTCAAAAATTTCAAAGAAGATTCACAACTTTTTAACGATTTTAGCCTGAGTTGTCTTTCTACACCGAAAAACGGTGTTTCTGGTAAAAAGTCATTAGATTCCATAGAAGATTTAAAATTTTTTAACAGTTGTAAATTAAGTCAGAGATTTTTAGCAGAAACGTTGATATACATTGAAAATAAGATTTACGTAGTTTTGGAAAAATTTAAGTTTATGTTAATGTTTTTTGGATTTATAAAAATAGGTTTTAGCTTTATTGGAGTTTTATACTGGAAATCGATATTTTAAATAACAAAACATTTAATTTCATAGAAGATAAACATAATTTTAATAATCTTAGGTTATGCTCGCGTTTATAAGAGAGAATTTACAATCTTTCGTTGTGTTATGTTAGCGTTTTTCGTCTGAAATTTCTGTTGTTAATAAAAAATCATTAGACTTTAAAGAATATTTACAATATTCGAACAATAATAGAGTATATTAAAATTTAATGGTTTGATTGACTACAAAAATATTATGTTATAACTCTGAAATTAAGATATCAATTTTCATCAATTATCAATAATATTGTCCTTGCTTTTCTTTTTTATTAATGTAGATGATGGACAGTGTGAAATATATAAATTTTGTGCGAATATTAATTTTATATTTTAATTTAAAAATTTGCATGTGACCAAAAAATAATAATTGCATTAGGTAATAATAATTGTTAGTTAAATGATTCACAAACATTCACAAGTTCTCATCACATGAATCGAAGTTGTACTCCATTTTAAAGTTCTAATCGTTAAGAATATTAAACTTGATAATTTTTTAATTATTCAATGCACTGCACCAATCCTTATTAAAATAAAAAGATGGTCACTGATTGTCTGATTATTATAATAATTTTTTAAAATTATAAATTAATATTTGAGCTACAGCGTGGCTCAGATTGTGATGTACTCGGATTATTATGAATGTACAAATAGCCACGCCATCTTGGTTTCGAATCCCAATACATGTAAAAGCTTAAAGCAATACCTGAACCGTACAATAATTATTATTATACATGGGGCATATTGGAAGAGACAGTGAACAGAGAATGAACAGAATCTTAAACATCTGATGACCGAATCCATATCAAATCATGCGACACATGTTTTTCCGATTTTAGAAAAAAAAATCAACAAAGTTACAAGTACTTCAATTTTAAAGTCTGTTTAAAAAAAATACTTGTATTTCTTGAAATTTTTTGACTATTTCTGACCTTTTATAATTAAAAACATCCTGTTTGTTTTATGCCGGGTAATCATTTTTGTAGCCGGGAAAATGTTTTTCATAAAATCAAATTTTCGTAATTTTCTCAGAAGCAAATAAAAAACAAAAATGAAAATACAAGTTTAGACATATTGAAAAGGTCTGCAAAAATGCATCTTTTTTGTGATATCTTACACTGTTTAGAAGAAAAATTAAAAAATTGAATTTTCAGGAAAAAAATTTCCCCCGCCCTCAAAAATGGTGTAAACTGCATAAAACTGATAGAGTGCTTTCCTTATATAAGTAGAAACTAAAAGAATGTATTTCAAGAAATAAAAAACGTGTGATTTCCCAGGAAATCTTTCTTATTGTTGTCTTAGAATTTTAAAAAGATCGAAAGCACATTTTCTGGAAAACGCCACCTTTTTTATTTTTTGAAATATTTTTAAGTTTCTGCTTATATAAGGAAGGAAATTTATCAGCTAATGAGGGCTTAACCATTTTTGAGGCCGAGACCATTTTTTTCCTGAAAAATGAATTTTGAAATGCGACAAATGCAAAAAATCGATTTTATTGAAAAAAATTCTCTTTCCCACAAAAATGTTTAGCCTGCATTAAACTCATAGAATATCTAGCCTATAATAAGTCAAATATAGACCAAAATTGGCAAAAAAATATAAGTGTCGGTTTTTTATTGAAGTCGAAGATGGGAACATCTTAATTAGGTCAAAGACTATACTAGTTTAAAGCACCTTTGTAGAAAATGTTTTTTTTTGTTTGCAAATCAAAAAAGTACATTTCGCCTGATTTTTTTCTGATAAACAATATATTTCGTTGCTGAGAGATTCTGCGACTTGAAGTGTAGAATCTGCCTGATTTGAAATGGTTTTGGTCTGATGATGAATAAAATGTTGCTGCTTATCAAATTGAATTGGTTTGGATCAACATCGACCAAGTTCTTTCTGCGTATTATAATGAAATTCTTTTCACGCACCCCTCATAAAAAGTGCATTAAGTATTCCATAATTCAAAAATTAATTAGAATGCTTCGCCGTGCAGTAATGCAGATCCCGGTCTCTACTTCCGTAAGAAATCGCTTGGATATTCCACAAAGGTAGAATTTTTTACCTTTCCTTCAGAGAAGATCCTTCTTGGATGGACTGCAGCATCGAATTCCAGAATGGACTACGTGATCCGGAAGTGGAAACACGACGCGTTTCTCATTCCGGGAGACTTATCGGAATCGCCCGGTCTCCGCGCTTCCTCGGGACGTCCATTGGCGCATAATCGTGCGAGTTTACAAAGCACCGGGTCGTAAGGGCGAGAATCCAGGATGTCTTCCGATAATGGCCTTTGGTCCCGGGCACAGGAAACATAAACCTATAAGAAATGACGATATGCTGCCGTACACTCCGTTGGGCGAGGAAGAGAAAAGGGGATTGCAAGGATAGCCATCTTAACGATCCTAGGGTCTGCGGTCGGATACATTCGAAGCAAAATAGGTGTCCTTTCTTAGGGCTTTTCCCCCAAAAAAATCTGCTCTATAACTTTTACCTTTTTGATTCTTACTCCTTCACCTCCATTAGGATAGAGCGAAAACATATTTTTTTCAGATTCGCAGGGAGTTCGGGAATTCGGGTTTTGGTACCTGGATTTCCTACAAAAAGTTTCAGATAAAAAAATATATCTTATGTTCGCACATCCACGATAAAGCTCAGATGAATATAAATCAATAAGATTTCTTTTCATGGAAAAAATTTAAGGCATAACAAATTTCTTCATTTAAAATAATTGGTTCTCGATCAAACTTTTTTTTATCGCAAAATTCTTACAAATTTTTCAAAAATTATACGGTGGTAATGAATGAGATCTTATTTGCTCGGGAAGAAGGTTTTATATAACTTGCGCTTATTCATTTTAAAAAATAAATTGAATGGCTCATATCATTAAAAATAATTATATAAACGTAAGATTTTATAAACAAGTAACTATATTTGATAGTAAATGATCTATTAATAAAAATGGAGCGAGGTCAAGTTGTGGAGAATATTTTTTCAAAGAAAATAAGCTATCATTCATTAAAATCGTATCGTTTTCAAAAATTTTGTGTGAAGCAATAAGAAAAAAAGTTCGGTCGAAAACAAAAAATCTCAAATAAGCAATTTTCTGTGTTTAAAATTTTTTTCATGAAAAAAAGGTTTTCTTCTTTAAGTATGACCATCATTAACAATATTGCAATTTTTAAAAGTGTTATTAGATATTTTTCCCCGAGAAATATTTTTTGTACCCATAACACACCAATCAACTATTAGATGAGTCAACAACTGTTTTGCTGCAATAGCCACCATTTTTTACATAATAAAAAATGGTTATTTTCAAAATATACTTCTGAAAATTGAATAAATGTAACTATGTATGAAATATTCCAGAAACTCATGAAAATTCGTTAGTTTTCTTATTTTGCCTGATCCAAAGCCTTTTAATTAATTTCGATTATAATGCTAAACCTTCTTGAAACAAAGGTTTTTCATACAAAAAAACCGTTTATGGACTTTTATTTAACTGTCTTGAATCACAAAGTGGCTTCCATGAAAAGAAACGAAGGACAACTTCCAAATCTCTCTTCTTTTATTTCCTTCCCTTGGCTTTCTATTTTTTTTTAATCTTTTTAATCCTTGGAATAATGATAATAACATTTAGAAATAAATTTTTAACGGCTTGATGTGCGTCTAATGCATTTGAAGATAAGATCATTTAAATAGAATACTTGGCTCATTAGGATTCTTTTAAATTTTGAAAACACAATATCTAATTCTACAATGACTGAAAAAACAAAACTTGTACGATATAAATAATTTTAAAAAATATATAAAATTGGATTAAAAAATATAATTTTAAATGTCTTTAATTTTGAAAAATTGATTGTCTAGACATTCGAAAAACAACTCGAATGATGAATTACTCGGATCTAAAGAATTCTAATTAGGAAACTGAAATTCTGAAAGCAATTGTAATAAAAAAGGCTTTAAATTTTACAGCTTAGATTGAAAAAAATTCTACTTTTTTATATCCAACTTTAATAATTCATTTTGGAAACTACTAAAATTTTAAAACACTGGAGTTGAGAATAATTCGGGGTTATCCTAATTTAGTTAAAATGTTCACAGAAATTAGAAAACTAACAAGTGTAGAGTTTTAATTAGTAGTATTTCATGTGAATATTGGTTTTTTATCAACCTTCCTTTCTCTGAAAGTTGCCTATTGTCTGCAAGTGTTCCCTATTTGAGAAAATTTTTCTATAATGAGATTCTGAAACCTGAGATACCCTTACAAGTGTTCATTGAGTCAAGGACCATGTGGATAGGAAGTAATGTGAAGTGTGTATACGATCGAGAACATCTTCAAACTTTAAGCTGAATGAATATGCATAAGGTGTCTCTAAAACAAAGGGTTCGAGTCGGGAATGTACTAAGTACTTAAAAACTGGAATCATACCTACTATACATACACAAGACTATGAGATGCAGTCGACATAACAATGGAATTAGAAAGACTATATTTGTAGTAATATTTTTTGATATTTAGATGAAGATCCCAGTATTAGTTCACCCCGAATAAAAAAAAGTTCCATTGTGATCCCGGACAAAGTCAGTAGATAAAATTTTTTTTAATTTGTTCTATTATTTTTATATCACCTTGTACCAAATTTTTGAAAACAATACGATTTTAATGAATAATGGTTTATTTTCTTTGGAAAGGGATTCTCTAAAACTTTTCAATTTTTGCAAGCCCTAAATAATTTTTGAGACAGCAGTACTGGAGAAATTTCATTGATTTTTTTTTGAAATTTTTTCTTTATTTTTGTACTAAAAAAGTTCTACTGAAATAGGACTAAAGTACCAAAAGAGTTCAAAATATATGTCTTGTTTCACCAGGACTTTTTTAGGACAAAGTATCGGAAAATTAGCACTTAATTTATTCAGATTTTTTTTTAGGATAAAAGAGCTGGAAAAGTCCCACTGAATTTTTTCTAATTGTTTACAAGTTTCAAATAATTTTTATAATATATTGAACTCTTCTAGTACTTTAGTCCTATTTCGATAGTATTTTTTGGCCCATAAATCCCATCAGCATTTGTAAAAATTTCTAAACAAATAAAATGGTACTTATAACTTAACCTAGGAACTTATTTAGTATTTTTATTTCAAAAATGATTAAGAACATGTAAAGATTTAAAAAGAGTTAGATGGAAAATTTCCGTGACTACAGTTCTACTTCGGCATTACTCTTTTGGAACATAAATCCCATCACCACTTCAAAAAATTTCAAAATAAAAACAATTTAGATATATCTAGTACTTTTGTCCGAAAATTTTATAGGACTTACAAAAATGAGAAAAGAATTAAGGGAAACATTTCCGGTAATTTTGTTCTAAAAATGTCCTTTACAAAAATTAGGTGAGACTTTTCCGGTAATTTTGTCCTTAAAATATCCCATAAGTACTTGTAAAATTTTGAAAAAAAATAAAATGGTACTTATTACCTAACCTTTAGAATTTTCGTCCGAAAAAAAATTTTTTTTAAATAATTTACAGCTTATATAGTACTTTTGTCCGAAAAATTGTATAGGACGTGTAAAAATCTCAAATTTATTAGGTGGGACATTTCCCATACTTATGTCTTAAGAAAGTCCTGCTCTCATAAATAAAAAATTAATTGAGGTTTTTTATTCTGTTGTCCAAAAATTTTATGTTTGTCCTAAAAAAAGTCCTGGTGGAACGGGACATATTTTGAACTCTTTTGGTTCTTTAGTCCTATTTCAGGCCTCTCCATGCAACTATCGCATTAGAATGTTAGATAAGAAATTTATGTTGAACGTGTCTCTTACACGAAGCTTCTTGACATATAAGGTTAAATATGCCGTACAAAAAATTGGGATTAATGTTCAAAATTGTTTGGCTCACTTTTAACGATTTTGCAAGTTCACTTTTCAGTATAAGTTTTATAATTTCTGTAGTAATTACTATTAATGTATACGTACTATAATTACTATACTATGTAGTACTTAATACAAGTGGGAAAGTCCTAACTGGAATGCAGATAAGTGCATTTCATTTTTGGATCATTTGGCAATCTGTTGCCATACAGCTTTGAGTATGATCTTAATTTTAAGTGTCTCACTAATGATGTCTTCACCCTATGTAATTCTTTCAACTTGTGATATTCACGATGGTTGTTCATTATCAGTAACATTACTATTATTTCTTTAATAGAGACATCAATCTTACCTCCTTTGTGAAGATCCTCATAGAGTACTTTTTAATTTTCATAATTTCTACCGATAATATTCTCACCCAATATTGATTTGGGGTCTTCAGCATAACTCTCTACTTAATCCTACATTCAGCTTCTCGATCGTGGCAGTTTGTGTACTCAAACCATGAACAAGATTCAAACGCATTTCCAAATAGAGAAAAGCGGTGAATTTCATTATCATAATTCACTGATCCTCTCAAACCCAAATCCTTTTAATCTTCTCAAAAGGATTACCCAGTGTTGAAAGTCGCTGATAATCAAAAAAAAGTGAATGGATCAATTTTGTGATTCCTTATTATTTTCTTTTAATCACCATTATTGGCACAAATAAAGCATGAGTTGATCTTGACATAACAAAAATAATAATCACTATTGAGTGATACTATTGATACTATTGATCACTATAAGATGGTGCGCATCAAAATATATTGCTTGAAGTTGCATGCCCTCTAAAGAAGTGAATTTCACCTTCCTTTGTGTAATTTGATCTTTCAATTTACCTATATAATGATCCTAAGTACTATTCGGTATAATAAATTGAAATACATGCCTCGGACTCGCCACACTATTGACACTATTTGACACGTTTTTGAACGATGGCACTATTTTGCTACTATTTCGAAAAAAGTGACACTCTTAAAACACTATTTTCTTACAATTGACCGCTTATGCCACTATTTCAACAAAAGAGTTGAATCCTTAACCAAAACAGATTTCTTTGAAAACAAAACGTGGCATTTTCAACCAAAAAGATGAACTTTCTTCAAAAAAGTTACATTTCGAAACAAAAAGTTAAAGTTTCCACTGAAACAGATAAATTCTCAACAAAATACATCACTTTTTTGCCAAGCCTTTAAGAAATAAGATTAATTTTTTACAAAGAAAAGACGAATTTTCTACAAGTCACATATATTTTCAGGTAAATAGTTTGAAGAGTGGATGTGATGCTAGGCCAAATTATATTTGATTAATTTGTAGTTAATATTTTTTTCATTTTTAACATTTTTATATAAATAGCTAGATTTTTTAAATAAAAAATATCAATTCCTAACCAAAAATACAGTAGTTAAACTTTCATTTAATATAATTAATTTTAAAAAAATGAAACGAATTTTCTACCAAATTGTTGATTTTTTAAGCCAAAAAGACGAATTTGCTACGAAACAGCTGAATTTTCAACCCGATAATATGAATTTTCAAGAAAAAAGTTCATTTTCAATCAATCAGTTGATTTTTCAATAAAATAGATGAATTTTCTGTTAATCAATTTAGTCAGTAATTTAAAAAAAAATAATAATTTTCAACTAAAATTGTGAATCTTCAACCAAAAAAATGAACTTTTGAGGAGGGGTTCAACTTTCAAACAAGGATTTGAATTTTCCACCTAAAAAGAAGAATTGCCAACGAAAAATATAACAGATGATATTTCAACAAAAAGGATTTTAATTTAAAATAAAAAAAGTTGAATTTAACCAACAAAAACTAATTTTCGAGCTAAGAATACGCATTTTATAGAAAACAGTTGAATTAAAAAAAAAGTGAACTTCCAACCGAAAAAGAATAATTTTTTACCAGGCAGTTGCATTTTGAATGAAAAAGGTGTCATCTGTACTGAAAGAGATGAACTTTCAACACCAAAAGATGAATGTACAAACAAAAATGTATTGGTCAAGAAAGAAAAAAATTTCAATCAAATCTTCGAATTTCCAAACCAAAAATACAGTTTTGAATAAAACAATTGAATGGTCAACAAAATAATTCAATTTTAACCAAAAAATAAAATTTTTAACCAAAGAAGATGAATTCTTACCAACAAAATTTAATGGTAGACTTTTTGATCGAAAACATTTTAAATAAACATTAAAGATCATTTATGATACTTTCAAAATATTAGGGGAAAAAATTGGAATTTTGTTTTAAAAAAAGTTAATTTTTCATTGGACATTCTCATTTCGGTCTATACATTTTTAAATTCAGACTTCACATTAGTTTAATACTTGAAAAATTTCATGACTAGGGTGACACTATTTTTACAAATTTGTGACACTATGAACACTGTTTTTTTTTTATCTCTGAAGTCAGTACCTCGAGTTTACCATATTCCTAGAACTGATGTCCCCCGCAGTTTCGCGGGACCGAAAGGGAGGCGCTAAAATGTATTAAATATATACATTTAAGGTTAAAAGGCGCTGCTCAGCCAAGCGTGACAAACAGCCTGAGGGCCACACTCTCAGCGCGTTAGTTGCATCAGGTTGCGTAGTGCGTCCAAATACAACATAAATTATTCATGCAGCTCTGCCTGTTTAGGTTTGGATTCCATGGACAAAGTATCAAGGCCACTGCAAGCCACCCTCGAAACCGTAATTAAATCCCGGTTCCAGTTTATTTACATCTGCGAAATGGACCGTCATAGGTTCATCAAGTATAAAATATCTGCCGTCTATTTCGTCAATTTTCATTCTGCTCATTGCACAAGCTTGGCACGTATTCGTCCAGCATTCACTTATAAATGCCACGCCTTAGATGGACATATGTCAAACTATAATCTTCTTATATATATATGTGTCACATGAAATATTCAAGTCGGTCCTCGCTTTCCTACGTTCAAGATTTTATGACGCGGGGCTTACTATCGATTCCTTAAACTTTGGCTTTATGGATATCCCTTCCTTTCTGGAAGTGTAATAAAAAATGAGATGGAAGAAAAGTATCATTAGTTAAGCATCATCTATATACGATCCAATAAAATAAAAAGGAGCCATATTTAGAGCTAACGTTTAGTGGCGCACATTGAATTTCCGACAAGGTCATAGTTTCATGAGAAAAAAAATCACCTTCTTACAAACATTTGTTTACCTTTTTTACACGAATAGGAGCGATTTGAATAACAAAGGGATGTTTATGGTAGAACAAATTACATATTTTGCTCTCGACAAGATAATCAACGTTGCTTATCTCTTGACGGCCATCTATAAACTACGTAACAGTTTTTTTGTGGAGGAAGGGATAAGGGAAAATTTTAAGATCTTTTCCATGGAAGGAAGGGGGTGTAGAACTGATACTTTTACGTGATATTAAAAAAAAACTTATACGAAATCCAGGTATCTACAATTATAATACAGTCGAACTCGGATTTGACGTCCCCGGATTTACCGTTTCCTAGAATTGACGCCGCGCCGCGGGTAGGCTTGTCACGAGCTGCGCCGGGTGTGCAGGATTCACGAAGGCGTGACAAAATTCAATAAAGTTATAAAGACTTCAATACCGTTATAATTAGATTATTATTTTGTCTCTTCTCAGTCATTCTGTACAAAAATATCCATTAAAAGAAAGTTTTTTTTCACTATTTATGAAGTTACTACTACCCCGAAAAATTAAGACGCCACACAGTGTAGCTAAAAGTACTTTTTGTGGACAAAATTCCGTCTACAAGTTAATTTTTAATGGATTTTGATTTTCCCAAATGAAAAGAAACTTGATTTTGACCAACCAAACATTTTTCGTTCAACAACAAAATCAACAATATTTTTTTCCTAACTTTTCCGATGTATCTTTTTTTAAGATCTTCAAATGAACTAAAGAAGAGCTTAAGTCAGTATAATAACTATTTTAGTAATACTTTCCAATAGTTTAGAGTAAGAAAAAAATTGTTTATAATGTTCAAAATGTTTGAATTTGATAGTTTTTATATAAAATATGAGAGAATTCGATTATTCGCATTTCCGGTTGTTGTCAATAAACAATACCCAATAAATAAATAATTTAATAACCCAATAACCAAGAACTCATTACATATTTGATGAGCACATACATATATAATGATCTTGGTTTTTTAGTTCATTTCGCAACAAAATTAATATTCATCATTGAAAAATGGTCAAACTGGCAATCTGTCTATAAATATTATTTAAATAATCAACACTTTTTCTTAATTGGAACATATGACAAGAAGAAATAATTGGCAAGACATTTCTTGTTGATTCCGAAAAAAAATTAATATTTATCGTGAAAAAATGGTCAAACTCTGAATTTTTATGAACATTGTTCAAATAATCAACAGTTCTTGTTAATTGGATGAATGTGACAAGAAGGAGTCATTGGTAAGACCTTTTAGGTTGATTCTGCGAAAAATTAATATTTATCATGAAAAAATGGTCAAACTCTGAATTTGTTTGTATACATTGTTTAAATAACCAACAGTTCTTGTTAATTGGATAAACATGACAGAAGGAGTCAATGATAATATATTTTTAGTTGGTTCCGAAAAAAATTGGGTCTATTCGTGGAATAATACTGAAAATGTGAATTTATTTATAAATATTATTTATATAATTAACAGTTGTTGTTGATTCAAAAAAAGGACAGCAAAGAGTCATTAGCAAGACATTATTGGTTGATTCTGCAAAAAACTGAATCTATTAATTGTCTATTTAAAATGGCTTTTGTTCATTATTTGTTTAAAGCATTATAAACCATTTTTTCTTTCTCTAAACAAAATGTATTTTCTGCACCAACTCATTATATCTGGAAGCCTTACTCTCATTTGAAAACAAAAAATTAAAATTCATTAAAAATTGGCTTGTAGACAGAATTTTGTCCACAAAAAGCCCGACAGTTTAATTTTCAACGGATTTTGATGTATTTTTTTCAAAATATTTGTATTTTTATATAGCAATTGTGCAAATAATTCAAATTTGCTGTCAATTCGAAAATTTTTATGCTTTAAATTATAATTGTGATTCAATTAAATATTTTCTGTCGTGCCCTTTTTATGATGTTTTTATATTGACAATCTCACTGACGTATAATTTTCAAGGCTTAGCAATAAAAGTTTCATTGGTATCCTTAAGTTCTCAAACTAATTTAATATATTACTTTCTTCCAATTATTTTGTAAATAATTTCTGCTTGAAATTTTAATTCATTAAATGTGTACATTCCAGCTGAAGCAATTTGGTACCACTTTGTTTAGAAACTTGATTAAGTACTAGTCGTAAAATACCACGTAAATCGAGGTACGTCCTGTGTAAGTAAATAAATTCTTCCGCAAAGCAAAACAAGACCCTTCATATTGCAAACATCCCTCTCTTGTGTACGTGTTTCCTCAGTGATTACTCGTGTAGCTTGGGATCGGCAATGTATGAAAGCACCAAATTAAATAAGTAGGTTATTATATAATCTAAAATTGAAAAATGTAGATTTAAGTTATCAGATTATTTTCTTTATAATAATTAATAAAATAGAAAATCATTTTTAAATTATTGTAATTATTTTAATAAACGTTTGACATTTTTGTAATACTGAGAAGTTTTTTTCCACTTTTTAAAATTGATTTTGAAATGTGTAGTTTTTTGAAAAGTTTATAATATTTTTCACCTTCAGCTTCATGTAACTACCCATTAATGATTGTTAATGATTTTATGACAAAGGGGCAATATGAAGAATAAATATGAATTAGGGATTATGTGTTTAGGGGCGATTCATTAATTACGTAAGGGCGATTTCGACCATTTTTGAGTCCGCCCACAGGTCCACGTAAGGACACATCATATTTCTTGCCCCCCCCCTTTCTCACATCATATTTAACTTAGAATTTTTCTAAATAGCGTTAAATATTTACATATCATTAGAAAAACTGAAACACGCGATTTTCAAAATTGCAAAATGGGTAGTTTGAGTATAATTAATGTAGCTACTGTGATCGTTCGAATTGAAACAATAATTGACGTAGTAACATATTACTTAAGAATTGTTTACCTTCCCCCTCTCCCAAAGGTGGGGTCATGTAGAAATATAAAAAAAACCTTCCCCCTCGGCACCCTTACGTAATTAATTAATGGCCCCTTACCTCGCGCCACGCGATCGGTCTTTGCACTCCCCCCACAAATGCTTAATGTTCTATATTTTGTTTCACTGTATTATATTACATATATGTTATATCAATTTTTGTACTTTTTCCGCGATTTTTGTTTTGGACAAAAAATTTTCCCTTTGAACATTTTATTGTATTGTGCCATTTTCCATGAATGTAAATTTGTTATTTTTAGTGGCTTTTTTCACGATTAAGATGAAAACTGCGTGTCTCATCATAAATTGGTCAAGAACAAATTAGTAGATCTAATATAGCCAAACATTTTTTCATTACACATTTTATTGTATCTTGTGTCGTTTTTCCATAAATTAACATTTTCAATTTTTAATGTTATTTTTCATGATTGCCACATCTACTACGCGTTTTATCAAACAATTGCCACCAATAGCTTTGTAGATCTTCCCTGTATGAACATATTTTATTTATTAATTTTTTTCGTATCTTGCACAGTCGGACCGCAAAATGGAGTTTTTTTTCAAATTTGTTAGTAGTTTTTTTTTGTTCGTCAAGAAAAGCTGTTCTAAAAACTCCACCATTTTTTAGTAATTGAAAACGTGTGCCAATGCGCTGTCCAATCCGATTAATGTTTCAAAAGTTATTCAGTATAAAAACAATGACAACCACGACGAGAGACATCAGACACTATCGTAAAACCTGTTTTGTAAAAATATGTTATGTTCTATTTTTTCTATTAATTTAGTTTAAGGTGTATTTTAAGTTTTGAAATTTAGTTATAATGTGTTCAAAATGGGTAGCGCCAAAAATTAAAAGCATTCCTTTAATCTATGAAAAACTATCCAAATAATTTGAAGACTCCGCATAGGAGGATCATAGTTCAAGGGTCAGATTTCAGGGTCAGATTTCAGGGTCAGATTTCAGGGTCAAAGGTCAGGCGTCAGTTGTCGTGGGTCGAAGCTCAAGGGTCAATGGCGAGGGGGTCAGAGATCAAGGGTAATAGGTCGAGGATTAGAAGTGAAATGTGAGGAATAAGAGGTCAGGGATTAAACTTCAATGGTCATGGGTCAAATCTTAAAATAAAAGTTGAAAAAAAAAGAATATTTTCAATCATGCATCTTTTACAAAAGTTTTTTGATGGCATTGTATTCGTTTCAATTTGGTAATATTTTAATTTAAAAAGAGCTATGCTGCAACTATGCAAATAATACCTTATCATCAAAACTGACAATTTAATTTAAAAATTGCTAAAGGACAGTAATATTAGGGGAAGCAATGAGAGAAAATGTAGCCCAGTAATAAGTAATAACCAAAGTTGTAATATGCTAAAATAATAAGCTGCGCTTTACAGCTATTGTCGAGAAAAATTGTTTCAAATAAATCCACGCACGTTACATGGTCCGCGAGACAAGAGTCTTTCTAGTCCCGGTTAGATCAGGCGGTAGCGCTTTGAGTTTTTAACCAGAAAGTTAGGGATCGATTTCAGCTACCTGCGTATTTGTAAACTTTATATTCAAATTTTTATTATTGTAATTAATCATTTAATTTATTAAAATCAAGCTAAAATATTCATTTTTACCCATATTTTTAAATGAAAAAAATTTGTTTTTTTTAACCTTTACAGGTTTTATTGAAATAAAAGTTATTTTTTAATTTTTCTTCATTCAACTAAACATTTTTATTTTGGTTATTATTCATTTCATATGAGATGAAAATAAAAAATATAAAAATAGTATAATAAAGAATAAAATAAATATTCAAACACAAAGAAATAGTAAAATAAAATAATATAGAAATATAATATAAATGAAAGAAATTTTCTATTATGAGAAGTTGTAGGCTCCGGAAGCTACGATCACGGTTCCTTAAAGAAACCAATTCCGACGCAACTGGAACGCGTACATCATCCACTTCTGCTCCTTCTGTCCTAGAAGGTAAGCAGGAGCGGGAAATTTACGCGAGACAACATCGTGCAACATTGTTCCTTGGAGTCAGGCCTCTAGGCGCGGATGACCTTACGCGGCAGACGGGACAGTTGGAGATGAAGGTTTCAACTGCGGATACTTTTTTAGAGCTACCAATCTTTGTGGAATGTTATGAGGAATAGTGTTGGCGGACCAGATGAAGTGATCCCAGAAGAACAGCATTTTGCATCCGCTTCGCGATGGAATGAACCTGACGCTGGCAAGCCGGAACCTTCTTGAGTTGGCTAAGAAATGAAGCTTTCATACCTCCAAGACAGCCGATCATGAGAACTACAAGATGGACTTTGTAGCCTTGGTGTAGCCTGCTCAACTCGAAAAGAAGTGCTTGATACTTCGCCCGCTTTTCTTCCTCCTTTACCGTGATATTACCATCGGCTGCTGCCGAGAATTCAATCACGTAAATGATCTTGGTATTCAGATCTTGGAGAACAATATCAGACTTCGTAGCATGATACGTTGAGTGGTGGAGAATGAAAAATTCTAGTAGATCTTACATTGATTATTCTCCGCAACGGACTCGAGTTCCCCCTGGGGGTATGGCACGACAGGCAATAAATCAACGCCATAGAAGTGCCTAACTTGGTAATATAACACTTTCAGAGTCGCATTGTGTCGCTTATGTACCCGTACCATGCATACTTTGAGCAGCCCCTGAGAAAACACCCAAGTTCTTCTGGCACTTGCTTGCACCTTCGGCAGTTGGTATCGCCTACAGGTACATTCATTATGCACTCGTGGCAAACTAAGGTGTCTATAACGCTGCCGTAACAGGCAAAAAGAATTCCCTCAGTCTCCGATCTCAATCCAGCATGTTCTCTTAGTAGAATCGTATGTTTTGCTTCCTGTACACGACTTTTGAGCACTGAAGGTGTTAATGATGCTAGGCCATGTGTAGTGTCACTGGAATGAAATGAGAGGCCAAGCTCCTCTGCGACCCTATCTGCAGTGCTGTATAGAAACGCCGCAGCATTTTCGACTTCATTGTGATGTACGAGTCGCATAAGAGAATCTGGACTATTTCGAACTGAGCAGGCTGCAGCGAGAGCGTGATTCGGTGTAGACACCCCAAGCTTAGCAAGCCTCCACCCCCGTTATCTTGAGGGCGGTATATTCGAAGTACGGAAGCATATTTGTCGCGTGGATCTTATTCTTTCCAAATGATTCGGAAGCCCAAATTTTTCTGAGAATTTGGCGATAGCTATTTTCAAGCCCCGTTTTCAATACACGCACTTTGTTGGTTTCCGCTTTCGGTATTCCAAGATATGTATATGTTTCTCCATTACCAAGATGTTGAATGGTATTTCCGCCTATGAGTTGAACATCCTGATCGTCACGCGATGATGCGGTTTCTAGTCTTCCTTGATGTATGTTAATATCCTGTCTTTGAGAATGCCAGTGAATAGCTTGTAGCTGGTGTTTAAACAAGCTATGGGCCTATAGTTCTTTGGACTTGAGAAATCTCCGGTCTCAGTGATCAATACCGTGCATCCTTCCACTAGCCACAGCGGGATGGGGTGTTCTCCGTTTAAGAAAGTAGTAAATATACGAGCTAGATGTTGGTATGTAGAAGTGAACTTCTTCCACCAAAAGTTGTTGATTTTATCTGGCACTGGCGCTGAAATGTTCTTAGTTCTAGCGATAACTTTCTTCACTTCTTCAGCAGTAATTAGTGGACACTCTTTCTCTGGACCCTGCAAACCTTGCCCCTGGCAAAAGCTACGAAAGAGTGATATATCTGAAGCGTCTTCATCCAGCTGGTAAATATCTCCATACACTTCCTCCCAGAAGATTTGAATCTCTTCTCGGCTAGGTGGATTTTTAACGGCACGTGACGTTTTATTGAACAGACAAGAAGGATGAGCAGAAAAGGTGGAATTTTCCTGAATCCACTTTATTCGTCGTTCAAGGCGCTGTTTCGCTGTTGGAAGAGATCTTATTTTTTGCATGCAGTGCTGTTTGATGGTCAACAGTTTACACTTGTTCAGTGTGTGACTTGCTTTCCTTAAGTTTCGTGCAAGAGCCCTAACTTTTGGAGTGAATTTTTTATTTGATGTTATGTAGCTAATCACGCACTGAATATTTGATGCATGCCGTCTAAAATCTGAATAAGCAGTACCAGCTTGAGATACAGAAATAAATATGATATATATTTGATATAATAGTGTTGAACATATTGTAGAAAAGTTCAGATTTTGGAGACTTAAAATGATTTGGAATAATTTAAAGAGACTTTAAAAAGATTTCAAAGTATGTTAATAGATTTTAAAATATTTTTATAAAATTTCAAAAAAGATTTCAAGATATTCCAAACAATTGTAAATAAATTCAAAATGACTGAAAAAAATGAATTTAAAGATTTTGGAGTAATTTGCAAAGAAATTTCAAATACTTCAAGTGATGTAAAGTGAATTTAATAAAAATGAAACTTTAGTTCCTTAAGACATTACATTTCTAAGATATCAAAATCATATAAAACTTGCAAGTAGAGTTTTCACTTTTTCTACAGAATACAAATCCAAGAAAATTTCACTTTTTTATCAATCAAAATTATGCATTTTTATTCAACTTAGTAATTTCATTTTATGGTGGGAAAGTCGTCAATATCTCTTGCCTTAGACGTTATTGATATTGCTTACGTGACTTTTCATAATTTTCAAGTTCTTGCATTCGTTCTTTTTAAATAACTGCTTTTCCATCTAAAAATGAAAAATTAAAGGGTGGAGGCTGTAAAGTTAATTATTTTTATTTGAAATATTAATTTTAAAGAAAATTGTATTTTTTGAAAAAATTGGGCAAATCGCGGCTTTTCTGAAGTTGTAGATTTCAATTTTGAAGTTTTAAAATAAATCACCTAAAACAGTTATTACAAATTATAACAGTTCAAAATTTAAAAGCTAAAATGTACAAGTTATACAAACAGTTACGATAAAACAGTTATGATAAAATATGGTTTTAAATTCCATAGTATTTCAAGCGATTTCAAGCATGTAAGGAATTGCAAGAAGTTATAAAGGATTTAAAAATATTTTAATAGATTTAGAACAGATTTTTTTTTAGAACTGCCAAAGGATGTCAAGATATTTTCAAACAATTCTTGGGAAATTCAAGAAAATTTCAAAGCATTGTAATTGATTTTACAGTATTTTCATAATTTTCAAAGGATTTTAGACGGTTTCAAGTGATGTTAATGAATTTCAAGGGATTTTAAAGGATTTAAAAATATTTTTATAGTATTTCGAGAGACTTAAAATGATTTGGAATAATTTAAAGGGACTTTAAAAAGATGTCAAAGTATTTTATTAGATTTAAAAGATTTTTATAAATTTCAAAGGATTTCAAGATATTCCAAACAATTGTAAAGAATTTCAAATGACTTTAAAGATTTTGGAGCAATTTACAAACAAATTTCAAAATATTTCAAGAGATTTAAAGTGAATTTAAGATATCACAAGAGAGTTCAAGAGCTTTAAAAAGGGCTTTAAAGGATTTGAAGAATTTTCTAAGGTGTTTTTTTAAATTCTGGAGAGATTTAAAAATGACTAAGTAATTTCAAACGGCGTTAAAAGAGCTTGACCCTTAAGTGACACACGGGGTTCAAAAGAACCCAGGGTGTTTTTAAAAGGAAAATTCTCTATGATGCACTTTAAAGTATATAGCTTTAATGTATATATGAACATTTCTCAACTGAAAATATTATTAAATAAACAGTTAATACCGCTTTTTATATGCAAGGGTCCAGAGTAACCCATATGGAATTTATGGAAATATTTTGAAGTGTGTCATTTAAGGGTTAAAAGAGTTTCAGGATATATAAGACATTTTTCAGATCATTTTGAATACATTCTAAGTATTTCAAGGAATTAAAGAATTTTAAGAGATTTAAGTGACATTTAGAAATTTTCAAATATTTAAGGGTATACAGAATGTTTCAAAAAGTTCAAGTGTTTTTAAATAATTTTAAAGGAATTAAAGGGATTTGAAATATTGTAAAAAGATTTTAATATATTTTAAAAGGTTTTAGAAATGTGACAGGATGTCAAAATATTTTAAGTGATTTTAAAAATTCCAAGAGATTTCAAATGACTTTTAAAGAATATGTAATAATTCTTACTAAAGATTTCAAAAATATATTGGTAGATTTTCAGGTATTTTTCAAATTTGCGATAAGTAGATAATTACATTTCTTTTAAACCGGAAACTAATAATAATTTGGAATTTAAAAATATATTGTTTGATATTTCACGTACATGTAAACAAAATTCTGAATTTGATACAATTTTTGGTTGGCCCTTTGAGCTAATTAAGCTTTTCTTCCTTAAAAAATTGAAATTCTTGAAAATTCTACTTAAAAAATGTTTAATCCAGTTTAATTTGATTTAAAGGATGTGAAAATATTGGAATGATATATTAATATATTATTATAATTAAATTAACATCTATATTAGAAAAATATTACGAAGCAATTTTAAAATCTGTTTTTTTTACCTTCAATGGACCATAATTACTCCTCAGTTGATGATGACATATATTTTGATATAAACATTATGAATAAAATATTGCAAATATTTGAAAAATCACTTATTGTTTTAATTAGACATCACTTTTTCACATTTTGTTTCTTTGATTTTATTTTATAATTTGAAACAAAAATACATAAAAAATGATGTAGAAATAATACAGTTGTACTATATGCGTACAATGCACTAAAATTTCAATGCACTAACACTTCACATGTTTTACAATTCACGTTTCTTGAACCAGTAGACATTGTTTTCCTTAATGATTTGGGTTGTTACACTTCCAATTTTCACGTATGTCTCGTACGTAATCCCAGCGACATCTCCATTGTCCCGTGCGTTTTGTTCACATTCGGCCATTCCTAGAAAGCAAGCAATTTTCAATCGGTCCATTGGGTGTTGCTGGACCCGCTCCACGGGTACTTTCACTCGGTTGGTAATCAAAATGTAGTCCGACATTTTGCTGACAAAGAAATAATGTTAATAATTAAAAAAGTAAAAATTATTTGTTAGAGGTGAAGTTAAACAAAAAATCCATAATTTTATTTTTCTAATATTTCAAAATCCCTCAAAATCTTTTATAAAACATTGAAATATTAAAAAAATTTTAAATATTAAATTCAACTTGAACTGAAAATTTTCATTTAAATTAAAGAAGTAAAATTCAAAAATTTTAAATGCAATTAATTTATTTTTATAATTACTCTTCTCTCGGTATAGACTTCTTCAATCTCGTATGAAATCACGATTCGTAATGAAGTTCCTATGGTTATGGCACTCTTTTATATAGGGTCACTTTTGTTTGCATTTTTCAGAAGAGAGAGAAGAAAGACACATGTTCAACAGAGAACGAATAATTATGATAACGCATTTCGTGTGCGTACGAGTAGCGTAATATAACACCCTTAGGATGAAAGGAGAAGGCATAACAAAACACATACTGTCAAAAATTTAAAAGATAACTTTGAATTTTTATTTTTTCCAACATATTTCTACATTCTCCGGTTTATCCATGGTTTTACTTAAAATTGAATGTTACATTAATTTGTAGAAAATATTTTTAGAAATCATTTGCTAATGTTTTCTAAAAAACTATTGTTGTTTTAAAAATCTATATGGATTTTTATTTATTTATTTTATAATTTTCTTTTCTAAAGCAGGTTTATAAAATGTTCCACACATTTTTGTGATATTTTTGAGGTTCTTAAGGATATATTTCTTAAGATAAAAATTCATTATTGATCCTGTTATCACTCTATTTCTAGTTCTTTTCTGACCTCTATATTTGATTTAAAAAACTGATCTTTTTTCTTACTCCTAACTTCATCCACTTTTTTAAATTTTAAGGGGTAACACTACTGTAAACAGCAAAAAAAAAACGTTTTTAAGAATTTTTTGATGGAAGGAAAGGGAATTCAATTATAATGTTTTGGGAAGTTATTATTCATATATTGGGGTGAAAAATTACAAATTTTGAATGAACATTTTTTCAAAATGGCGGAAATAGTGACATTTTTGTAATGCATATTTTTAAAGGAGTTCTGCGGCACGCAGCACACAGGGTGCAAAATTTAATCTGGAAGAAAATAAATTTTTTTTTTCCAATCTACATAAGAATAGCTGGTGAAACATGTGGCCGATTTGAAAAATATTGATTTTTGTGTCATTGCCGAGCGGCCCGGCACGCTCGTTAAAAGGGTTCGAAATTTCAATGTCCTGTATTCTACAAGGTTCCAAGAATTTTTTAAGATACTAAACAAAATTAATTTTTGAAATTTCTACATTGGTGTTACCCCTTAAGTAGGAAAAAGATGATCAAAAGGAGTCAGAAAACTGAAAACTCACAACTCATACTCAGGTAAATGTTCATTTTAAAAATTGACTGAAAATAAAGTTTAACCCTTCAGGAAGTGAAAGTGAACAAAGAAATATTTTTGGAAATAATCTACCATTGTGATCTATCAAAAATTATTTGTTTAAAGAATTTTGAATACATCAATAGACAATGGATATTTTTTACTGATTATAGTGTATTTCGTGCCATATTTTTCGGATATTCCTTTTAAATTTTTATGCACATGACAAATTTAAATTTTCAACAGATATTTTGAAACGAAGCATCAAGATTCTAGGCTCCTTGAAATTATTTGTGCTACGCCCACCAAATTTTGGTGAACCTAGCCATGCAGCTTAAAAACTTTTAAGATGACTTCGTTCAGAAAATGAGAAATAAAAAGTATGAAAAATGTTCTATCACAGCCCTCCACCCCTTTTCTCACTGTATAAAATTTAAATAATTGATTTTAACTCAAAATCCTTTCTGATTTCAATAAGTCACTCATTTCTAGCTATTTAAATCAATGAAATTGTCTTGTGAATCAGTGAAAATTCTTACTGTTTCAATTCTACGATTCATTTTTATCCCTTATTAGAATTTAGAGAGAAAACTACAAATTCAAAATTAAAATTTTCCAAAAATAATATTAATATAATTTTGATATTTAAGTTTTTATAGACATCACCCTTATTGAGGTAAAATATGAAAATCATGATCTCAAATGATTAACTTTTAATAATCATCCATATATTTATTTTTTTATCCAGTTATCAATAAATATGAAAAATATCTACTTATTTCTATATTGAAACCATCTCCGTTATTTTTTAGCTTTACTCTATACAGTACAATTATATATACTATAAACTTTCACGACAATCGCCGTTTTTGGATTAAAAAATTGGAGCTTTTACAATTTTCTAATTTAATTTTATCTACAGAAACAAAAGCAATCTATTGTACTAAAATCCTGCCTGAAGCGCAAAATATATTACAATATTCTTGCTTTCTTCCTTCTATCTATCGATTTACGTAAAAATTTTGTCATTTAAAAATATCAAATGATGTGGTGTTATTCACACTTACACATCTACATACTCCGTGGGGAAAAAAATATTTTTTTAAATCAACTCTATCTTTATAGAGGAAGCAATATATCATCCTGAAATGATTAAAAAATGTACCAACAAACCGAAAGAATCGTCATGACATTCCTTGCAAATTGAAAACATCCGCAAAACTTAAAAACAAAAGTTTCACACATGATATCTTACAGTTAAAAAATACATAGGTCATATAGCTTCTCAAGCTTGGAAGAAAAATATAGTGTACTATCTCACTTACTCATGATTTAGAAGAATCTTAAACAAAACTCTTCTTAATAAAATTCGTAGCCTGTTCTTAAGTTGCAAAATGATTAAGATGTCGAGAAGAAACGAGCATGAAACCGTATATAAAAACATTTTATTTTATCTCTCGAGCCTATAATATTGTATACATCTGCATTGAGAAGTTTTTCCCCGGCTACATACTCAGCGGAAAAATATTTTTGAATTAACTTTATCTTAAAATTTGTCATCAGAAGGAAGCAATAAATCAAATTCATAGATAAAACTGGATGTCATACTTACCCAATATCAAATTACAACTTTACACCTGCATCTTGTGCTTCTTAAAAGTAATATATTATTATGAACATCCTCTCTACAGAATGTGAAGAATATCTTCAATCTCTATGGCAATTGTGAAATAATCTATAAAAGAAAGCATGAAACCTTATGTAAAATGTATTTCATCTTATCTCTAGAGCCACGGCGAGAGAGTTTTGTATTGCATATGAACAGCGTATTCCTGACCAACCTCCAAGATACTGATTTTAAATAAAAAATACCAATACACTCATACATATTAGGATTCTAGAAGGATTTTGAAACAAATTATTACAGAGAGATTGTCTTCTTATATTATACAGTTTGAAAATTATGTATATGAAATTCATTTTCCTCACAATTGCGTAATATGATATCATCAAGATTCCCTTTGAAAACATTGTAGAGAAAAATTTAGGAAGGTTTTATAAAATTCACGCTTAAAATCGCGCGTGCGCACTTGCTTGATAACCATGAAGAATCAGGTGGTCAAAAAACACACATCCTTCAAAATGACATACAGGTATGCTCAAATGCTCACACCGGCACACACGCACGCTCAGCTCAAACACTCCACCTCACACAGAAAGAGAGAGAGAACCAGGTAAGCATACACATCTAATATTATTATTATAGATAGGCACCATTATAGAATTTTTCCCTTTGTCAGTATGGTAGGAAGGCATTATCAGTCTCACACGGGAACACACAGATGTATACTCACCGCATACGCTCAACCTCACACAAACACACACATACACACACTTGCCTCACAGAACACGCACTAATGCTACTTGGTCCAGAACCCTCCCTGTATACCTACTATTACATCATGAAATTCAGTACGACGAATAGAATCATAAGCAAGAAGAACTGGCTCCTTCATTTCATCGACAATAAAAGATCTTATCGGTGAGAAATTAATTAGTTTTGGTGTAGTAAAATTTAGAGAAATACTTTTGACCTTGCATACTTATGTTTCGCTACAACCGGATTTTTAAAAATGTATGCGTGAAATTTCTGGTCTCCAGATGTAAATGCTTTCATGTATCTACCTTTTCCATAACAACTCAATTCATTCGTCATATCACCAAGAAAGTTACGGAGATTCGGCTGATATTCCCCTTTAGCTCCGTATGATACATAAATATACGAATCTGCATCATAGTAGAGTACGCGTTCACCAAGCACGGTTGATTAATTAAATATAAGATTTTCGTAAAATTATAAAATATTAATAAAATAATTAAATATTATCAAATTTCGAAAAAAAAGAAAAATTTTCCTTTGAAAGAAAAAAAAAACGAAACAGAAATTAGAAAAACGCAAGGTAAGTAAACTAATCTCATCTTTCTTTTTATTTACATATCAAAACATTATATCAAAATATTGCTTTTATCTACTTTACATTATTTGCCATAGAACGAATAAGGTTAATATAATTTTATATTTCGTCAACTCACTCCCTGACATCTGGTGGTGGATCGTTTGCGGCGCCTCAGGGACTTGTTGGACTTACTGCCATTTACCAACCAAGTGTGTAAAGAGCTCGGTGAAGCCAACGTTGGGGAGGGCCGCCCCGTAGGTAAAGAGGAAGTTCCGATACGTGGTAACGAGAAGACTGTCTTTGGAGGTTACCTTCCAGAAAAACGTATAATCTTGCCTTCGTTGTAAACTAGGGGCTCTACCACGTGGAATACTTATGTTAGAGGTGCCTGTTGGCGGCCACAAAGTGGCCACCATCACCCCACCTCACTCCGGACACTTCTCGGGATCCTCTTGTCGAAACTTCTCGTCCCGACTACATCCCTCGCACTTCTTTGGCTTCGCTAGGGGCTTCAAGATTAAAAGGTGGATCTTTGTTTCTTCCCATATTTCAACATCTGGGGGAAGATTTTTATAGCTGGCACATCCCTGGCAATGCCAATTGGGATTTCTTTTGTTATCATATCCATCGCAGATTTTTTCGGATAAATGCACGGCATCTGATGCTTTCTTTTTTTTTAGCCACAATAGTCTCTATAATAGTAAAGAAATTTCGAATATACATTCGCTTCGAATGTATTTTTTGTCTTTAGTAGTAGTAAAATCTGCCACTTGACTTTTAAAAACTTAAAGAAAAGAATTAAAATTCCAAGTATATTAGCTCCGAATGTATTTTTTCTCTAGTGGTAGTAAACACTCCCACGTGACATTTAAAAACAATGTTGTCGCCTAAAAGGTCTACCTGAGATGCTTATAAGAATGTCTCTCATTGAGACGCCCTTTTTTCAAGAGTAAGGGAGGTGCGACGGTAACCATTTGGGGACGGCATATTTTACCCGCGAAATTTAAATTAATAAATCTATTCAAAATTTTTCGAGTGCAACGGCGACTCGTGCTGCATCCACAACTGGCAGGGCAATAGCACCTGAATATTTGCTAAAGCAATTCTGCTAGGTTAGCATATACCTATTCCGAGATTCAGTTATGGGACAGGACTCGCATGTTTTTACGTAAAAACTGTTCGTTTTTACGTACAGAAAACTTTTCCCTAATCCTCTCATAAGTTATATATTCGCCCTTATGCCCTCCCGTAACAGAATCGTGGCATTCGCGAATAATTTCGGCACGATTTTCAAAGGCGGGAACGTTCACTTCACCCGCATATACTGTAATTACAAATTCAACTTTCTCAAAAAGTGTACGGAAGATCACCATCACCGACAATGGCAATTTATCCAAACATTGCCTTCGAGCGATATGTTAAAAAAATTTATTTTTGATGTTTCCATGGCTCTTTCTATAGTTCCCACGGCCTTTTTGATATTTTTAGCATATGTTCTAGCATCCCAAGTTTTCTTTATATACAAGCTGAAAAACAAATTTCCTTCGTACATAATCGAGGTAACTTAACCTAATATAGTCGATGTATCTTTTAGATCCGACAGTTTAATGATGGAATTGTCGATTAACTCTTCACCGACGGGAGTCGTAAGGACACCTTACTCGGTCTCTTTCTCTGTAACAGTATAATTTAATTCGGCCCTTTTGAGTGTGGTAGACACATAAGCTATAGGCAAATCTTTTCCGATTCCCCTTTGACTAATAACTGCACCGACTGCATAATCCAAATCGTCGGTGGTAATTATGAAGGGTTTTGGAAAAGTTGGGATACTGAAGCAAGGGTCGTGAGCATAGTACTCCCTTCAGCCTTTCAAAAGACTTGTGTGCATCCTCACTCCACTCAATAGGTTTAATTTTATTATTATTTAATGATTTAGCTATTGCGGCAAAATCGGGTATTAGGCGGCGGTAATATCCTGCTAAACCCAGAAATTTTATAATGCTTTTCTTGCCCTTAGGGCGGGGCAAATTTGGAACCGTCTCTATCTTTTTGGGATCAAGTTTTGCTCCCTCTTGTGAAACTAAATGGCCTACTGGTAAGTGGCGGGAGCACATTTTAAACCGAAGGGCATTTTATGGAACTCGTAATGTGCGAAGGGGATGCAAAATGCAGTTTTGTGGCGATCGGCTAGATCCACTTCAATTTGCTGGAACCCTGCTGCCAGTTCGAGTACAGTGTACTTCGTCCCTTCGAACTGATCTAGAACATCAGTGATGTCTGGAAAGGAGCATCCATCTCCCACCATATTTTCGTTAAGGGCACGATAGTCAACGACCATCGGCCATCTTTGTTTCCCTGCGAATTCGATTTTTTCGGAACTATCCAAAGAGGGGAATTATACGGAGATTATGATTCACAAATTGTACCTTCCTCAAGGAACTTCTTTGTTTCATTATTCATGACTTCTTTACGAATTTCTGGCATTCTATAATTATTTTTTCTAACGGGTTCATCATTAATAGTATTAATGCGATGCGTTACAACAGTAGTACAACCTAGTTAATCTCCACCCAAATAAAATTGATAGGGGAATTTAGAAATAATTCTCATCAATACCTTGTTTTCTTCTTTATTTAAATTTTTCAAATCTAGTGTTTTCTCAAGTTTCACAAGCCTCTCTTTGTATATAATTTATTTTTAGTAATTTTACTACCGGCTTCCTTTTTGAATTTTACCCGTGTTGGTTTTACAATTGCATAATCTTGCAAGGTTACGGGCGTGACTGATAATTCCACATCCCTTGTACCCGAGTTTACGCAACACACCTTGATAGCGCCATTCTCTACTGTAACCAAAGACTCACCTGAAAGTATTTTCGTCCTTGCCGACGTCAAGGGTAAATACCCTTCTTTGATGTTGGCATTAGAAACAGCCAACTTTACTATTTTTCTACTTCGCGCCTTCAATCTCAAGGTAGCCTCTTTCAAGGGCGCTTTAAAGGGGAAAATCGCCTAATTCATGTTTTATAACCTTATTTTTCAGGTCAGTCATGGGCTAAGGTAAAAAGGACATACCCATCATGCCATCACAATGAAGAGGCAAACTATTGTGAACTATTTATAATCGAACTGAGTCCTATTAATTTCAAGGAGTACTTCGCCTAATGTTTTTACTCCTTATTCACTTACTCCAAATAAATGATCCACAACATTTTTATTGATTAAATTCCCGTATTTAACTTTATTTTTCTTAATTAAATTCAATTCTGAACCCGTGTCAATTCTGAAATTTCCTTACCATTCCTCGTATTTTTACTTTAAATTGTTACGTTACGGGATTTTTCGTTTCCTTCAGAACGAAAGCTAAGCATTACTCAGCGCATGCGTGCTAAAAAGCAAAAGCAAGCAAAAAGCAAAAAAAAAAAAGAAAGGTGCAAAATGCACCTTTCCCTGATACTCAAAATAAGTGAGAAGTGTCTCATAGTCAGGGAACTCACGCAAGAAATGCCCTGGTTTCTTACTGAGGTGGCAAAGTCCTCTAAAATCGGGAGTTGTTACTCGCAGGCATCCGACCTCAAGGTGTCTCGCGTGTCCGCATGACGTGCATGCCACTTGTGTGGGCGCGGCTTGACCTCCGCCGCTGCCTCGACCTCTGCCGCAGCCGCCGGCACCTTTGCCGTGCTCGGAACTCACCTTCCTCACGCTCGCATTACCGCGGTACGGCTGGAACCGATCTCGAGTTTTCTGCATGCCCTTTTGAAACCCTCCGCTCATATATTTATTGTCCATCGTCCCGACTGAACATAGGAAGTGTTGACCTTGAAATGAAGGGTCAAGCCACCCTTAAATCAAGAAAAACGCCCCCAAAAATGGGTTTTTGGCGTTTATTTTGGAAACGGTGCATTGGAAACAAATTATTTTTTACAGACAAAAATATCTTATAATTTATAATAAGAATGCCAGTATGGATTTTTCCTCTGCGGGTCACACTTTCTGAGTGGATGAGTTTCAACTCGCGGGTACTGGGTGCCGGCATCTTATTGTAAATTGTTGAACTAATTGTCTATAAAAAATAATTTTTTTACGATGCATTGTTTCCAAAATGAACGCCAAAAACCATTTTTTGGGGGCTTTTTTCTCTATTTAAGGGTGGTTTACCCTTCATTTCGAGTTTAACTTATTTTATGTTATCTACTAATGCCTCAAAGAATATGTATGGCAAATATTAATAATTTGTTTTAAGTTTTTTCTTTTATTTAAACAAATGTTGAAAAAAATTTGGCTGCAATTTTGAATTTGCTTCCCCTCAAATTTATAATTAGCAATCCCAATATACATATACACACTATTTTCTTGGCTTTAAATCTTCATTTGTTCAAGCTAGTCAACTTTAAATTCCCTTCGTCGGAATTCTTTGTTTAAATAAATAAATAACAATTAGCAGAGATTTTTTTTTACATTTCATTACACATATTTAGCAACACAGTGCAAAAGCTTTTACTCAAATCGATGGAGCGCCGCCGGGATTCCGAGTTTTTCATTTTTAACGTCTAACGCGACTCCTCTAGACAGAACTTCCGCCAGTCATTTCAATTACCCGAGGTTCAGGACCTTCAGGCAATGCTAGTTAGCTATTAGCCAAGTTTACATCTCTACCTAGTCGCGGAGTGCTGGATGAGAGGTTGGGGTTGCCACCCACCACTCCAGGACACATCCCTTTCAACGTTTGTAAAATTTTTAATGGTCCTGAATCGGGGTCAGATGTCGGTTTTGTGGTTTCGTTGACCTCTTTATTTGTTTTAGCGGAACTCCTTCGCAAAACGCGACCAGCACCCCGAGCACCACGTCCAGGGAGTCTAATCGTACCTCTATCTCTTTATGGTATTTTTAGAACAGGAGGGTAGACACGTATGTCGACTCAAAAATATAAGAAATGTTAAATTACCGCACTCTGGGAGACTTGGCAACACGCTGAGATATTTTTGCAAATCGACTTACCGTTGGAAGTTCTCGATGATTATGGCCTCTGTGAAACCTAATATAATAATTTTTTTCCTCATAACAAATTTTAACGAAAGGGAAAAATGTATTTTTTACCGAATTTCACAATTGAAAATTTTCCTCACAAAACTTTTCACATCCTAACGCCAGTTCTTCGGATTCAGCTCTCACAGAAGTCCTTCGATGTTTGCATCGCCCTCTTCGAGGAACCTTACGTGGTTGTCCCTTTTTCCTGGACGTCCCTCGAAAAGGGGGTGGCGAATCCTGTCTGTATACTTTTCCGTTCCGTTCTCGGGGATGGTTTGTCCAGCAGGAGCAGCGGTATCCCACTGCTCTTACCAAAAATGTTGTCACACACCGAATCTAATTTCGGCGAAAAACATAAATTTATTCAAGTCTCAAAAAAATCAAGAAATTGATTTGATGAATTTCCAACGATGTTTTCTGGTTCACCGCGCTCAAGAGAGCGATAACTCTCGCTCTAACTCTATTCGTTATTCGCTTTGAGATGATTAAAAGGAAAAGTCGATGAAACTAATGATTAAAGGAAATTTGATTTGGGTAAAACTCAAATAAAATACTTGGAATACATTACAACAATTCTTTAATTGAATAATAATCATAAAAGTAGGTTGTGATTGGCCAGAGCACCCCACCGTGGAGACTGGTCAGACCTCATTGGCCATGGAAATTGAACAAAACGGAAAATTGCCTTTCTTGGACGGACTAGTTTACAAAAAATCTGATAACACATTAGGTCATGAAGTTTACAGAAAATCCACCCAATCAAACAGATACCTACATGCCTCCTGCCACCACCCCCGTCTCGAAAACAACCTACTACTACTAAAGTAAGAGAGAGAAACCCGTCCACCATATTATCCTGCATCCAAGGTATCACAGAACAAATAGGAAGAATTTTGAACAAACACAATACGCCAACCATATTTAAACCACCTGCGAAAATAGGACAACTTCTAAACAACTCTGAAGACCAAAAGGCACCTCTCAGTGACCCGGGATTATATAAAATCCCTTGCTCTTGTGGCAAAAGCTATATTGGAGAACCCGGTAGAGCGGTGAGCGAACATATAAAGGAACCGTAATCGTAAAAATACACAACATTTTGCCGAGAAAACATAGAGAAGCAATCGAAATCTTAAAACACCCTAACAACATCAATAGGGGCCATGGATATAATAGCAATCCGAGTTGGCTTTCCTACCTCCCTGTTTTTTAGAAAAGACTTGATTGGCCAATGAGGTTCGACCAGTCCCCATGATGGGGCGCTCTGGTCCACCTACTTTTATTATAATGAATCATCGTGAAAGCATTAAATCTATTATTGAATAATAATCTATTATATTTGGGCAAACATAAGCTTCTCTCAGATTTTACTAAGTGATTTTCACAAGTTCAAACCAGAAAAAATTGCAAACGAAAATCTCAAACGGTCGCGGCCGAGGGAGAAGTTGTTCTTATTTTTCAACGAGTCCTCTCTGAGGACCAAGGGTCCGTCGCAGCGGTCCAGGGCCCCTTCTCTTAATCTCAGTCAAATTTGCCCTCCCATTTTTGTGAAAGGAACCAATTGTATTCCTTATTATTCAATGATGGCAGCCGCGAATGCCCGCGCAACTACACAAGTTCAACCGATTGTAGCTACCGTTGACTCACAATAGCGTTAACGTTAACAGAAAATTCGATTGCGTAAGTCACGTACGGCAGGAAACCCAAAGAAATTAACTCAGTACTTGAACAAGAATTATGGGTAATGAAAGTCCGCCCCATCTTTACTGACGCCTCGAATATTCATTTCTATGAGTCAAGGTTTAGCAAACAGGACTAGTCAGCTATTCCTCTTTAGAATTGTGGCAATACACCCTGAAATTGCTCAATTTAACCGACCCACCCAGTCCCTCGATTTCGCGAACGGAAATAATTAATTTTATTTTGCTCAGGAATTTTCAATTAGCAACAATCTTGAAAGAATAAGTCCATTATTGCAAATATTCAATTTCTCAAAAATATCAACTACAGTAATCCTCATTTCCAAAAAAAAAATGACCAGTGAATTTGCAGCCTGTCACATTCACCGCCTAAATGCGACGTGGAGCAGTAAGGAATAGAGACGTCGAAATCACGTATCAACTAAAAAAATAGTTAAAGAATTTCTTGCATTTGAACCCTAACATAGGAAAGTTGCCGAACAAATCTAAAATTTATGCCACTAAATACTTGAAATATTATCTATAATTTAAGCCAATATAACATACAAAATCTTTATATCTAACCAGAAAAAAAGATTTTTTAAGTGATGAGTCAGGTACCCAATTTTTAGTTTCCACTTTTTAATCATAATTAACTTCTTTTGCACATTTTATTTTGCATAAAACTGATGCACAGAGGTTCACAGAATATGAATGACCATTTTCATTTTTTTAAACTGCTGTAGTTTGCAAATAATTCACTGAATATATGAACTATATTCATCTGGCCTTGGTGCCCCTAAATGCTTGCAAATATAGTTCTTTTAATTCAGAGTCGTTTTATCGATAATTTCAGATAATTTATAAATCACAATAATATTAAGATAAGCTATTTTTAAAATTCGATAAACAGTATTTTTTAAAATAATTTTACTTTTATATTCATATTTCTGTTTTATATCTGCACGATTTTTATTTTTTGCAATTTTCTCTCAACTCAATATTTGAAAGTTATTAAGGCCGTTGGAACAGTGTCCAAAAAAATAGCATTTGTGACTCAAACTTTATCATTAAGATTCGATAAATCGGGATTAAGGTTTTCAAAACGCACTTTGAAAATTTTCTAGACCCTGGAAGTGGTTTCGCGGTGGCAAGACATAAGGTAAGTTAGATAAGATTTTCGAAAAAATACGGTTATTTTAGGTTACGTTTTGACAGCTCAGATCAGGTTTGAAAGGGATTGGAATCTGAATAATTTCGCTGCCTAATGGTGGATTCAAAAAAGAAGGACAGAAACGGCATTCATAGGTATTGAAATTTTTAATACTTTCGAATGCAAGAATTCATACCGGGTTATCTCGTGAGATGTTATGATAAATTAAACATTGATAGAAGAATAACAATAATTCACTTTGAAAAAATATAATACGATTTAAAAAATTATTCTTGTTGATATTAATTTATTATTTGTTCATAACTCGTCAAAGACAATTTTTGACTTATGGAGTTTATTTGAGACCCTATAAAACAGACTGATGGGGTTTAGATATATTTAAAAAATAAGTGTTGATTCTTATTCTACGTCTAACTGTGAACAGAAGTATCAACTCGATTGATCAGAATAATTGGTTAAAACAATTAGGTTTGTTTAATTACATTATTTATAACCTCTCAATAATTGAGAAGCGGATAAAAAGTGGAAAATCATTTCGAAAAACTGCCACTTTCTAACTCTATTCTAAGAGAAAATTACTAATAAAACATTAATAAATTGCTTAACCAATTTATATAAATATACAAGTATGATGATGGGGGTTACATCTGAAAAATGAGGGTTGATTCGTATTCTATGGCTAATTGTGAAAGAAAATGTTAAGTTTCAACTCGATGCACCTAATATTGATGACACTGTATAAAATGTACAAAAACGTCTTGTTGTCTTCTGGGAAATACGTGTTGAACTTCATTGAGCTTGCGCAACCTCTAACATTTTTTTCATAGAAAAACGCATTTATTTTTGTGTGGATTCAGATTGGTTCAGGTGTGCGGGAGTAGTTGACCTTTTATTGAATTTGAATCGTTCGAGTTGGTGAGATTTTCAAATCACAGTGATACTATTGCGTTCACCAATTGTTAGGACTTTTGCATTTTTTATTCAAATTTGAAATTCATGCCAAGACAAGGTGGCAGTAGCATGCAGATGCGACTGTTACTGACAGTGCATTTTCGCGGTACAATCAAGCTATCAGCTGTCATCCTGCGTCAGTCGGCTTCACGCTTCACGTTGCTGCTACACTTTTCCATTCTCACTTTTTAACAGTTAACATTTTGTTTCTTCGAAAAACCAGAGACTTACCCAATGTCCTCCCACCGCGAAACCCGAGAAAATTCTGAATGTTTCAAGTTTTAAATTTCGCCATTTTTCGCCCATAGCTCCGACAGCCTTAAACGTTTTAAGATTAATAATGGAAATAATGGAATTTATAATAATAGATTAAGTGAAACTTTGGTAATGTAGTAAATAGTCAATTAGAATAATTTTAGTTATAGTAGTAATAAATTACTGTCAAACGACTTGAATGCCACATTTTTTTTAACTGTTAAATTTTCTTCCCTTTTATATGTGTGTTCTCCAAATGTGTATCGTGCGAACTCCGTATTATTTCTGTAAAGACTCGTTGGTCTCAGGCGTAGTTTGATAGGCCAATTGCGGTGATGTCAAATGCAGAGAAGGTGTATAAGGTGAAGGGAGGCGTAGAACGTGAGCCTAGGCTGAGCTATAAATTGGTTAACTTAACCTTGTATTACACAGGAATAACTATTGCGCAAACTGCGCAAGTCCTTGATCTGGCAGCTCTGAACTTGGGAGCTAAATTTCCCTCGGCCTGCTTGAGTATGGATATGAATGATTGGACCCCTATAAACGGGCTCTCCTGTGTGAATACCGGATCTCTATAAACGGGCTCTCCGACGAATGGGCTGAGTGAAATAAGGTTGAAGGAGCCTAACGAAAACGGGTATTGCCAGATACCTGGGCCGAGGGTCATCTCGGAGCGAAATTTTTCAAGTTCGTAGCAGGAGAGCTTCAATGTTCACGAAGCATCCAATAGCCAGGCATTCGTCACCAAATACACCTTCTTGAAGCAAGATAAGGAAAAATTGGACGAATGTGCAAGCAAGATAAGCTTACAAACAGCGACTGAAACCTGGAAATCTACTAAATACTAGGCACGTCCGCGATCATAGCAGAAGATGTTCCAGTAATATAAAAGTTAAAATTAAAGTTTAATAAATTTAAAAAAATGGGATTAGAGGAAATATCAACAGAGAAAAATTGTGTGGTTTGAAATGTTGAACACAACTATAATAGCATAATACTTGAAAACAAATACGAATTTTCAGTATGGATGGTCATATATTAACATAATTGTTTCTAATTGACTATTTAATAAATATATAATTAGAAAGGTTTTAGTTATAATTATTTAGGTTCGACCCCTGAGCCGCTACCTCTGGAAATTTTTCTATTTACTTTTACCGAGGTTCTGGTGGTTCGGATCCTATCTTAGGTTGTAGCCCCCCCCCCCTTCCCGCATAATTCATCTGGTTGTAACATAGCCCGTGGATGATGGGGTAAAAACCAGGCTTTGCCCAATATATCAAATTACGCATACTGCTCTTATCAGATCACTTGATGGCATTACAAAAATTCGTCCGTGACTTATGATATATATGAGGATCTCATGCAGACTTCTAAAAAAATTCAACTCTTAACAAAAATGTCTTGGACATATTGGGCTCTATCCATCTTAAGCCTGAGAAAAAATTGAGCTTCCTCATTTGTATATGATTATAGTAATACATTCTATACTTTTTAATTATTAATGATCAATCATTCCATAAATTTCAAAATATTGAGATCAGAGAAAATTGCAGGAGATAAAAATTGTGTGGATTTAAAAGAGGAATATGAGTACAATGGACAAATCGTTTAAAACAATGCTGTTTTACGAATTTGAACTATGGCAGGGTATGTCTTAACATTATTGTGGTTTCTAAATCACCTCAAATTATGGAGAAAATGATGACGCATTCAGAGACCTATATTCAAAAGCATTGATCTCTGGTGATTCGAAAGATATTCGGTTATTTACTATGAAAGCTTTACCCGCGTTTCACGAGCACATAATATAGTCTGGTTTTGCTATAAATGCAGTCATCATTTTACATGGTTTATCCTGAGGGGCATCACCATTATTTAAACGTTGATCTTTTTGGGCCACCCTAGTTATTGATATCTTATTTTAAGAGTTTTAAACAACAATAATAAATAAGAGTCTACCACACAATTAAGTAGTAGTAACAAGAGTTTTTTCCTCAGGAGAAATGCTTTTTTATAATATTTGCTTCAAATGTAGACAACTATTATCAAATTGAACACTAAAAATAGATAAATAAAGATTGAAGGAGAAATTAAAAACGAATATTTTTAAACTTATCCAAACGCAGCATTAAAACTTGAAAAGGTAATATTTACAGGCAACTAACGAACATTATAGGTAACAACTTTTAACACCGGACATCACTTCTATGTATTGTGAGCTTCATTTAGACGTAAAATAGAATAGAAGAATTATTTTGCTTATTTGAACGATCAGAAATTCAGGTACGTATAATTGGAATACATAAGTTAACTTGTAACTCACATTTACATTAGATTAACTTATTACAACACGTTGAAGATTGATAGCAACGATAAGCACACTTTATTTTTGCTTTGAAACAAGAACAAATATGTTTAACGCATTGATTTTAAGCTGCTTTACAGTTACACCTTTCAATTTGAATTCATGAATGAAAGTATTTAGAACTCTTCTAATTAAAAATAATAATAATAAATAACAAATCATAAGAAAACGACCTTTCAGACCTTGCGATGGAAACGGGTAAAGTGAGGAGAATTCGCAATGCAACTTAAGTGTTTGGATGAAGCGATGTTAGGCATTTTTCGTGGATGTAATTCAATATCTCAGTTGGTGACATTTTTGCAGCAATATGCAGCAGTGTCGAATTATGTGTCACAATGAACACATAAATACCAATTCAAGCGGAATATCCGCGATAATAATATGCAAATATTGCGTGTTTAAAATTTATTTTAATTAATATTTTATTCAAAACATATATATGTTATACCTTTTGCCTGTCGTTGTCTCTTCCAAGGTTTCGTTTATACACTACCAGCGGAAATTATCTATCTGTCTTGTTCATATTATACAAATGAAGAAAATTAAGCAACGTTTAAAAAAATCGACTTAGTTTTTTTCACCTTTTGAAAATGGTAACAGAGTATAAAGGTGAAATCATTATAGTTTTAGAGATTTGCCTATGTGCAGTTACAATATCTTATGTATCATCATTTTTTTAAACATTTAATTAACGAACAATTTTCTTTGTTTCTTCTTCGCCTTCAGCTTTTTGCTTGCGGTATTCAGCCCCTGAGAGGCGTTTCTCTTTGCGATCAGCCATCTCACAATATGCAAACGTTTTCCTCTCAAGAAGTGAACATTAGAAAAACATTCTTCTTAAAGAACGAGTGCTTCAACTTATAAGCACTAAGACTTATAGGTCGGTTTTCTCGATCTATGGAGGGGGGATTTGCTTTTCGTCTATCTTTACGATGGTTACATTCCACGGGGAGTCTAGCAAATTGTTTTTCTTGCAATTATTTTTCGCCTGCTAACAGCCCTTATCCATAAGAAGGTCAAACATCCACTTTAGTTTTTGTCTTCTGTGGCAGTTGCATTGATTTTCAAACAGCTCTTTTCCTCGGGTGCATAACGAGCAAATGAAACTATGCTCTGCTTGTAAATCTAAATCCCGCACGTGTTATGCATTTTCATATCGCATTTTTCACATTGGACAGTATCTTCAAAATTCAGTATTAAATTTCAGACTCCGCATGAGTTCTTCTGTTTTCCGATTATTATCTATATGGACTTCTTCAGTTCTAACATCAATTAAAGTAGGCTCCATGGTAGAAGTCTGATCATGAATTGTTAGTTCATCAGATCATGTTTTAATTAAATAAATAATTAATTAATATAATTCTTCATGTGGGAAATTTCAATTTCTTTTTTTTTTGCGTTGCTTGATTCGATTTGATATACAGAAAACATTATTTTGATAATAGCGCGTTCACAGTTTTAGATATCATTAGTGAACATTCAATTTGTCTTAAACATAGTCAGGCTTTACAGTCCCTGTGGAATAAAAAATAGGGTACATGACATAAAATTTGAAATTCGCACATTATCGAATTATCGAATCTTTTTTATATTATCGACTAATCAAATCTTGCTCTCGATTCTCGACAGCTCATTTGCTAATTCTACTGTGACTTACATTAGATGTCAATAATTAACTGAATTGCCCAATACGGTTTGAGGACTATTCATCAAATTAGCCAAAATGCACTATTTATTGAACAATTTACATCAATGTAAATTAGTCAGCCGTCAGGACCACCACTTCGATGAATACTCTCACTTTCTCTCTCTCTCTCTCCTCCTCTTTCTTTTCCTCTTCCTCTTACAAATACTCTTATACTTTCTTCTCCTGCTCCTCCTGATCCGACTACTCCGACTACTCTTACTCCTTCTTCATTCATCTAAAAATAAAAATCAAAATTATCACCACAATTCAAAGCTACCGTCCGACAACGCTTTGAACTTGAATCTTGAAATTGTCGACACTCAACTGTGACGGTCACGAGCTATTTGGCGCTAAAGTTTAAAATATCCGAATTTTTAGCAAAAATTATCGTCCTGGGCTCCGACTTAACAATTCCAACGATGACCAGAAATTTTTGAGAAATAACGATGATTTTTCTTCTACTCAATTCACTAGTTTGAATTTAATAAAAGCTATTAATTGAATTTAAACTGAGAAATTTAGGGATAACGTAAATGAAAAGTCAAAGGTTCACGGGTATGATTATATATTCTGAACATTTAGCAAATTAAATTTTAGTAAGTCCGAATTTACATAGAATTCTATGGAGCGATCGAGGACAAAGATTTTGCGTCGCGAGTCAGTCAAAATCTGACCTCGAAAATCGATGGCGTTCGCGGGCTCCCCGATCGCGCAGCAATCCTTAAATTTCCCGCGCATTCCTACTCTCAATCATTCTCACACGTCTAACCAATCTCAACTCAAATTTGTACCCCCAAGCGGACTAAAGCATGTTCTAATTCTTACGTCAACCTGTGATGCAAACCCGTCCTAGTTCGTTTAAAAAAAAAACTCCCATTAACCAAGTTTCCTTCAATTTAGGCTTAAATCCCATTTCACGCTTCACTATCAAAAACGTAAAATAACTAATTATCGTAAAAATTTCGTTAGTTTTTACAATTTTCGTACTGCTAAAAATCAATTTGAATTCTAGTTCAAACCGATTAATAACTTATTCTACTTAACTATGTAGCACGTAATTTTGAGCTTATATTCTACAAGTCGAACTAACTCTCTTTCCCAAACCCTTTAAAACACATCTAATCTACGTTTCTTTCGTACCAATGCCGCATTCCAAACTAGAGCTGAAGACAAAACCTGAATCAACAACATTCCTTCTAGAATTTGTGCAAATCATAAAAGTAAATCAAATATCAACTTAGTAAATTCCTTATTCTACAGAGTCGGTTCGCACACGAAAATACCAAGTCTCTCTCAATTGATTCGTTTTCAATATTTATATCTTTTTATATTTAATAATTTTATTAATAAATCATTATAGAGTAGAATCATTCTGTAAAGTAAATTCAACTATATCGCCCTATTTTTTATGTCCGAGAGGTGCTGCCTCTAATGGACAGTGAAGGTATTAATGAACAATCGCCGATTTTTACACTTCCCCTCTTGAGAAAAAGTCGCGCCATCGCGCGGCTTTTACTAAATTATTATTGTTCGCATCCTAATTATTTAGTAAATATTGAATAACGATCATTCCTATTGTTATAATTGTGAGCGTTCTCGGTTTACATTTAAATTCTCGTGGTGTTACGTCCTGCCTTTTGATGCCTTTGAGAAATGTCCCTTGGATCCAACAATGATTGGCTGAACGAGGATCCAATGGTTCGTCGCTGTTTTAATGGTTGAAACCAAGACCGCGAAATTGTGTTCGATCTTTTCCGAAAGCAAGGGAAATTTATTTACAATAAATTGTTCAAATTGGGAAACTTCACTAAATTTATTCACAAACACTGGTTCCAATTACACTTTTACATACGTTTTCCACAATAATCCTTTTGCACAAATAGTTTTCGCGTCGAAATTCAAGAGCAATAATTTAATTTGCCGGTCGTCCCAGATTTAATCAATTTGTCTTTGATTAATTTAGTAAGAAAAACTATTCAATTCAATTTGAATTGGCCTCTGATCCCGAATCTAAATTGATTATTAATTGTTCACGAGGAATTGTAAACTAAGATGCAACGTTCGATGAATATACAATAAATACTACAAAATGAAGTTGAGACATTTAGTAGTATTAATAAATTAATTATCTTTAATTAATATGTTTAGTTTTAAAATTATCAATCGAGTTTATTTAATTTTTATTATTTGTACCAACTTGTGCAATTTTTAAGACTACGCGAATTCCAAAAATGCGTTTTTAAAAGCTGTGAGATAAAATCTAGCGTTCCCAGCGCGCGCCTTTATATTTATAATCTAGGGGTTGATGCCGTGGAAGTATCCACACGAGATTGTCGTCATCGAGAACCAATCACGTTTTCCTTTTGTTTTAGTGTCGTTACTACTCCTTGTTCTGATTGGAGGGTTGATTTTTACCCTTTTTAAATAATAAAAAAGGGGGCGAAACATGTTTCACCCTTACGTACCTGATGATGTGGAATTTGCATTTCCAAATAATTCTCTATTTATGTCTTTCCATTAATCTATTTCATGTAGATAATATAATCGATCTTAAATATTTGAAAAAAAAAATTTTATGCTTAAATATTTTATAAAATGATATGAAAATAACTAAAATCAAACATTATTCTAAACTAGCACACAGATGGCGCTGATGCGAGCCAGCACACAGATTGCGTTGTTAATTTCTATTAATTTGTGCATTACGTCACACCTTTCCCCTTATTTTAAAAACTTTCATATATAACAACTTTTATTTTAGATTTGATATAATAAATTTATTTCATTATTTGTCTCTTAACTTCTTCCAATCCTACAAAGATTTATATTCTTCGAAACTACCTGATCCGTAATGCTCGGTTATTACTTCTGTGATTTTGCTTTTCAAGAATTTAATCATTCTTCTAAAGAATCTTTCCTCACGTTATTTCAAGAAATTTCCCATTCGATTTGTAATTTACCAAATTCTTTCATAATACTATCTATTCTCAAGGTCACTCTTATACATATGTATTTAAACGTGTTCACAACTTACACTAATTTGAGGATTTTGAATCGTGACTAAAACCGGATGGGGTCAGACCTCCATTTTACGGATGTCAGGTATAGAACCATGTGATTATTATAGAGTATCCAAGGTTTTCCTTGGTTTATTTAATTATTACATTACTTGTATTCAAAGAAAAAGGAAGAGGGAGGAGAAGAGAAAATTACTTATTAAATTATGATCTATAGTTATTAATTTTTAATATTTAAAATTATGCGCTAATTTGAATTAATAATTCAAATAATTTAAAATTTCAATAAAAAATAATTATTTTTTCCTTATTTTTACACAAAATTTATGGAAAAAGAACATGGAAGTACAGTATTTCCCCCTTTACAGCACTCTACAGGTGGAGACCCCTACAAAACATTGTCGTCCATGGGCTTATCGGTTGATGCCAGGGTGATCTGGCCACCAGTCCTCTCTCGGCGCCAGAAGGTCACCATTAGCAGCACGGAAAGAAGAGGCGTGACCCCCAGTCTGCACTGCCACCATGCGACACGTCTCGAATCGTTGGACACGTCTGGGTCCTCAAGGATATGGTAGGCCCTACCACCCTGGTCCAATAACCCTCCTCGAATCAATCCTCGTCGATCTTTTAATGCTACCTTGCAAGCTGGGCATCTCACTATTGGTAGTTCCCTAAGGGGCAATATCCCACACGCAGAGCAAGGGCGGTGTTGCGCTAACTCTCTCTTAATTAGAATGTGGACCCTGATAACATTGTTCCCAACGGTCGGGGTCAAACATCCCCGGCATCTCCAATGATTCCCTAACCAGCCACCAGAGATGATTTCACCCGACAAGTGGACAGAGTCATTCTCCTCGCCCTTGCCATCATCAGAAATCTAGGGAAAACAATTTTCCTGTAACTCCTCAATTTGCACTATACAACACAAAAAAGGGTCTGTATGAAATTAGGACATTCTCACATCCACGCGTGCATACATTGTGTAGGGCTATAATTCCATCCAAGTTTTTATTTAAGATTAAACAGAAATCTATTTCTTGCCTGAAACCTTTTATCATGCGGATGTGGTCTAATTTTAAATT
This sequence comes from Andricus grossulariae, assembly GCA_011634705.1. Classification (NCBI taxonomy): domain Eukaryota; kingdom Metazoa; phylum Arthropoda; class Insecta; order Hymenoptera; family Cynipidae; genus Andricus; species Andricus grossulariae. The sequence goes on along the minus strand of JAABKJ010000755.1, from coordinate 48,540,666 downwards.
CTTAATGTAAAATATTTCTTTGTCTCGAAGCCAGCGGTGCGACTTTGTATCTGCTTTGTAGTCATGATTTTAATACAGTGTGAAATAATATTTCACACTTAAACAAAATTAGGCCTAAATTAAATTTAACCAGCATCGCTCGTAACAAACCACCCCAGATTTTACCTTTTCGTCCTCGAAAGTAAGGGTGGCTCGAGTCAAAGATCATCTTTTTAAACTACAAACTATGCTATCAAATTGAGAAATTTTAAATCTAAAAATAAAACTATTGAATCGAATAAAACCATTTTAATTCTAGGTTCAGTTATAAGCTTTCTTTTGCTTCCTTTCCGTCACTCTAGGAATCCTCATTCGATACATAGATATGCATATGTAAGGCAGGAAAGACAAAGAGAGAGATGTCAGGGGTGGCTTGGCTTCTCGTTGTACGACTTATCCTATTTAAAATTACTAAAGAAATTTGTTTTTCATATTATTTACTCTTGAACTATTAATCATAGATACACACACACACACACACACACATATATATATATATGTAATATACATGCATACACACATATGCATACGTATATAATCAACACGAAGAGAAAAGCGTTCCACATTCCCTGGAAAGAGGGGAATTGCGCACAGCAATTGAAGGGACTATATCGGCAGTGTCACGTAATATTTTTTATGTAAGTGTCATGTCTTGTCCTACGCAAGTTTTTCATCTCACTCCATGGGTGTAGGTGCGTGTCTACGCTCATTATCGAGGGGCTGACCAGTGGTGGGGGTTATAACGGCCACCGGCATCCTGGTGGACCACAGTTTTGCTGGTGGCCATTAGCATGCCTTCGCGACCACTTATGTCATCCTCGGATATGTCGTTCCGGTTCCGTGTTCTCTCGCGATACAGGATTGCGGAAGCTCAAAGGCGAAAGAGGACTTTTCCTCCTCTTTCACCCTTTTTTTCCAAAAAGTGAAGTGACCAGACGAAATGGCTTTGTCCAAAATAGAACTTTTGCAGAAATTCAACGAGCAGCACATGGCGTCGCGCAACAAGAGGTCTCCTCAGGAGGTTAGTTCGCTGCGAAGAGCCAATCTGAGGGTTGTGATAGCCCATCACAATATCATGAAAAGCCTTGAGAACGCCGAGAGGGGATCGGTGCAAGTATTTTTTTTTAAATCTTTCAAGTACGCTCTTAAAAATTTGTTTAAATTTAATCATTTAAGGGGTTAGCCAGGTTTAAATGATCTATTTTAGATATTTTTTTTTGCATTAATTTTCATTTGACATGTCAGATTTTTTAATATGTTGTAGGACATGTTTTTGACTACCAAAAACAAAACAAATACTGTAATTTTTCATCAACATCCGGCCGAAATATGGGTCAATCCGTTAATGAATATTAATGGAAAATCATGAACGAGGTTTATGCGATAGCCAAGTATTTTCTGAACATTTTAATTAAAATTTGAATGAAATCGGCCACGTCGATCGGCTGGAATCGTGGCGTTTTTCTCGAAACGCCATTTTTTGGTGGTCGCCACGATTCCAGCCGATCGACCGAACACTATGAAAGCTTCTCTTTTTGCTAATTTGTTGGCGGTTTGTCCGCTCGGGTGCAGGAAAGCTGGCAGGTTTGAAGGATCATAGTGTAATTTTACGTATTCTGCTGTAAAACTGGTTAAGGGGTTTCCAAAGAACTTATATTGATTAACTAATACCAAGAAGGTCAAGCCCAGGTGCGTTTTGTAATGGGAGAGATGAGCGAAAACAGCTTGAGGTGGCCTATCAGGCCGGTTGCGTCTAATGGAGGCTTAAAAAGCTTATAAACCTTGTGTTCGAAATCTTCAAAGCTCTACATCGTGTTTAAATTTTTTTTTTTAATCTTTTCACGTGACCGGCTTCCTACCTTACCGACACTTTTTTTATTTGTAAACTTATTTTCACGCGAATAGCCACATCGAGTTGAAAATTTGGGATAATAAATAAGAAGCACTAAGAAACGCTGCTCTGTTCCTAAATTTTTATAATTATGAAAAAAGCAACAACAAAAAATATAAAAAATATAAAAATAAAATAAATACACGTAATAATAATAATATAAATGATAAATTATAAATTATTAGTGTTTCTTGTTTATTATCCCAAATTGTCAACTCGATTTGGCTATTCGTGTAAAAATAAGTTTACAAATAAAAAAAGTGTCGGTAAGGTAGGAAGCCAGTCACGTGACCCACTCGTCACATGCCCTTAAGATAATTTAAAAGATTCCAGGGGATTTTATAATTTTCTGAGGATTTTAATGCTTTTCAATTATATTAAAAGATCTCAAAGTATTTAATGAATTTTCCAGGATTTCAAGAAATATCAGATTTCACGAGATTTCATAAAATTTCATAAAATTGGAACAGATTTTAAATAATTTATTCACAAGAATTGAGGGATTTCGTAAGATTTTAAAGATTTGCAGAATTTCAAGGTATTTCCAATTATTTAAAATAATTTTAAAGGTTTTAGGATATTTTAAAAGATCAAAAGCAATTTTCAATATTTCAATAATTTGAAGAGATTCCATATAATTTTAATGACTTTAGGGTATTTAATAAAAAATCCGAGAAATTTTCAAGAGTTTAAAAAAAACTTAAGGTATTTAAACAAAAAAATATTCACAAGAATTGAAGGATTTCGTAGGATTTCAAAGATTTGAAAATATCTCAAGTTATTCAAAAAGATTTAGAAGAGTTTTAAAGATTTTAGGGCATTTTGAAAGATTTCGAAGAATTTTAAATTGATTTCAATAATTTGAAGAGTTTTCAAAGAATTCTAAAGATTTTAGAATATTTTTAAAAATTCCAACGAATTTTCATGACCTTTACAAAGTTTCAAGGGATTTCAAAACATTGCAAAGGATTTTTTTTATTTTGGGATATTTTTAAAAGTTTTTGAAAATTTTTAATCGATTGCAATAATTTGAAGGGATTTCATCAAATTTTAACAATTTTAGTGTAAGTTAACAAATTTCAAGACTTTTTTAAAAGCTAAACTTCAAGGGTTTTCAAAGAATTAATGAATTTCTTAAAATTTCAAAGATTTTCAAGTATCTTAAGGTATTTCTAAAGATTTAAAAGAATTGTAAAGATTGTAAGGTATTTGAAAATATTTCAAGGAATTTTCAATCGATTTCAATGAATTTGAAAGATTTGAGGATATTTTCAAAAATTCCAAGGAATTTTAAATTAATTTCAATAATTTGAAGGGATTTCACAGATATTAAAAAATTTTCGGGTATTTAAAAAAATTCCAAGAAATTTTCAAGAGCTTTAAAAATTTCAAGGGATTTAAAAGATTTGTTCACAAGAATTGAAGGATTTTGTGGGATTTCAAAGATTTTCAAATATCTCAAGATGATATTCCGAAATATTTCAAAAAATTTGACGGTATTTTTAACAAACCCAATAAATTTTCAAAAGCTTTAAAAAGTTTCAAGGGATTTCAACAACTTTCAAAGGATTTTAAATGTTTGAGGGTATTTAAAAAAAAGCTAAGGTATTTTTAATTAATTTCGATGATTTGAAGGTATTTTATATATATTTCAGGGTATTTTAAAGTATTCCAAGGCATTTTTAAGAAATTACAAAATTTCAAGGGAATTCCAAGGATTTTAATTATTAAAACTCTTAAGGTATTTTCATAAATTTTTCAGGATTTCAGGAAATATCAGATTTCATGCAATTTCATGGGATTTTATAATATTTTAATGAATTTAAAAGAATTTATTCGCAAAAAGTGATTCATAAGAATTTCATCAAATTCCTTTGAATTTCCTTAAATTGTTCTAAATTTATTTGAAAATTTACCTAGTTGGTTGAAAATTGATCTTTTTTATTTAAAAATTCAAGTATTTGATTGAAAATTCGTCTTTTTTGGTAGAAAATTGATTTTTTACTTTGAAAATTTAATTATTTCATTGAAAACTTTGGGATATTTGTATTTTTTACCATAAAATCATAGTTTTGAGGCTGTGAAGGAATTTCGCATATGAAACTTTTTTTTTAGTTCTATACTAGACCTAGAAATTCGACTATATTTCGTGAAAAGTATTTTTTCCCTGTAAAAAAAGGTGCCTGGAAAAATTAACTTTTTTGTCTTTGTTGAAGGATTTTTTGTTTTAAAGCAACGCTAGACACTCTGCTTTAAGTCCCCCCCCCTCAAATCGTCTTACCTAATTTGTAGATGAACCCTTATGAAATTTTTTATGACTTGTCACTAAAAGTCTTAAAAATAAATGTAGAAACAAGCCTTTTTTTGCATTAACATGATTTTTTTTGCAGATGAAGGTCTAAAGATCGTAGGCACGCTGATTCCAAAACCTTGTATGGAAACGCTACGAGAAGCTCTTTCATCCGATGCAGAAAAGACCGAAGAGCAGACGTTTTGAACGAACTGCTGATCTCGAAGAATTCGTATATGAAAGTTGTGTACCCGCCGTGTTCAAACAATGCACCTCGAGGGTAAAGGACATTACGTTTTAGTTAGTCTTTTAATTTTCACCCGGCAGTGTCGTCAAGTAACGAAGTCTTGATTCAACCGGGCAATATCTATACATATATTTTTTTTATTTCGCGCTAAAATTTGTTGTTTTTCTTGATCGAGATTTAGCAAATATAGATTGAAAAAATTGAAGAAGAATTTGACGACGTAGGATTGTCGATCCCAAGCAACCCATCTTCTTGGCTGTGTCCTTGGTGAAAAATAAAATTAATTTTCATCCAAAACGAGACTTGATTTATGAACAAACAAAAAAGTCGAGGTGATTTACGAATGAATGATTTGAATCACAAGTGTGAAAGCATTAATTACTACACTAGAAGTTTGCTATCATTCTTATTATAGTTACTATACTATTACATCTATGCTAGTATCATTAACCTTTTAAAAGCCGGAAGCCGAAGTGAAACGATTGGCATACTTCGTACTTTAATCCAGATTTCACAAGCAACTAATTTTTTACATACAGTATTACGATGGTCAGGGTACATCGCGTATTTGAAGAATCTTGAGCTTCAATGGTGAACTTGAGATGACTACTTTTGTTTCCCGGTTCGAAGCCCCTCTAGGTAGATGATAAGATTTATAAAATCACTCGGTTCTGTAATCTTCTTGAGGAACAGATAAGAATCAAGAATCAAGAAGAAGAAGAAGAAGAAGAAGGAGCTGCATTAGAAATCCCCGAGTTTGGTTCAAATAACGTGTATGCTTTTAGCGTCAGCTCGTTCTCCTCTTGTCATCAAGATGACTACATACTTTTAAAGATACTATTAGTGTTAACTAGAATTGATGATTGCATACGACGATATATTTATATTCGAAGGTATAATGTAGATGTGGTCTGTTGTGTCTGAACGGAATCATTTTGATGAGTGTTGAGTGTGACGAATTGGTGAATCGTAAAGTTACGTGTTCTGTGAAATTTAGAAACAATGCCAAGTAGAGCTTATTAATTATTTAGAATACGGATTCGATTTCGGGTGGATCTGTGCTGATGCTGATGATGTGTCGAGGGTTCATTTTGCAGATGGAAGTCCGGCTCGTATTTGTGAATTCGTGCGACTTGCGGACTTGCGGAAAGCGACTTACCAAAAACGAGATGACAAAATAAAGACAAAAATTTGATGAAAGTGATACGATGATGATGATGATGATGATGATGGTGTATAATCGCCGATTGTGGGAGGAAATTTAGGTACAGCCACGCGACATATGACATATCTACGCTTTTCGTAAGACGTGACGCGTTGATATACGACTGGTGGTAATAATGACGACGAAAATTCGTTTTAAAAACGAACAGAACGGCGAGATCTTAACTAAAGCATGTCGAAAATTCTATACATATATATACATACATATATGTGTGTGTATATGTACATGTATAAATGTATCTGTAATAATGAATACAAGCTAAAAAGTAAGGGGAATTCAATTCGAAAAGCACCTTCCAATTTCCCTCTCACGAATTCCCTCACAAATCGGTTTTAGTTTTATTTCCTAGGAGGCAATTGTAGCCACTGACTGAGGAAACCGGGAATTTAATTTTAAAAAAACCGGGGATAAAAAAATTCAAGTTTTCATTATTTTAATAATTTTGTTCAATTTAGAAAAGTGAGTTCTACTTTATCTAGAGTCGCAGATTTTTCAGATTATTTCAGTTTACTCTAATTAAATCATAATTTATTATTGAATTTTTATTATTTTCCATTAAAGAAAAATCTTTTGCAACTTTTTGCTGAGATTTTTTTCGCTTACTTAAGTTTGATAATTGAATTGATATTTCAAAAATATAGAAACAGTCATTTTCTCAATTATTAAAAAAAAAAAATAGATTTATGAAGTTTTATTCGCTTAATCCTCGTTTATCCTGAGTTGGAATAGGGAATTTAAGAAAATAGTTATCGTTTTTATTTTAGAAATTAAAAAAAAAATTATAATTCGGATTTACAAGAAAGGAATTTAAAAGAATCCCTGTACGAAATAAAAATTTGTCATAATTTGAAAGTTCCCTCTTCCGAATTTTAAAAGTACTTCAAGTGGTTTTTAGGGTAGAAGTAGTATTTCAAAGAAGAAATATTGCTGAATTTTAATAGAAAATTTTGTTACATTCTTCGTCGCCATTCTTTGTTTTTTTTTTATTTGTTCAGAATTAGATTTTAACAGAAAATTGAACTATTCTATTTTTGGTTGAAAATGTATCTTTTTTTAATGAAAATTCAACTATTTGGTTGAAAATTGATATTTTTTATTTACAAATTCAACTAGTTGTTTGAAAATTTATGTACTTTGTAAAAAATTCGCCTTTTTGTAGCAAATTAATCTTTATGGTTAAAAATTCATCTTTTTGGTATAAAATTCAACATTCCAGTTGAAGATTCATCATTTTAGTTGAAAATTCATCAGTTTGATTAAAAATTAATTTCTTTAACTAAAAATTGATCTTTTCTAGTTCAAAATTCAACAATTTGGATGATTTTTTTTTTAATTGGAAATTCAACCATTTCGTTAAAAATTCACGTATTTTGTTGAAAAATCGATGTTCTTTTTAGTAGAAAATTATCTTTGTCTTTGAAAGTTAATCTTCTGGTTTAAAATCTCTTTTTTCGGTTCAAAATTCAAGTATCACAGTTAAATATTGATCATTTTAGTTGAAAATTCATCTTTAGGTTGAAAATTAATTTTTTTGGTTGAAAATTCATCATTTTGAATAAAAATTCGTTTCTTTTGTTGAAATAGGAGCTACTTGATTGAGAACTTGTTTTTTCTTTAGATGAAAAGTAATTTTTTTGTCGGAAAAAACTGAAAATAGAAGCAGCTAATTTCTAAGTTCAACTTTAAACATTTTAATTCTACTGAAGCTTCTGGACTTGAGCTTCTTGAAATGATATAAAAACGCATAAATGAAACAATTTAAATTGTATAGTCACGGTGGGGCTAAACCAACTTTAATTGCCTCCATATGGAATTTTCCGTCTGATAGTAATCTCATGGACATTTTAAGATCAAAAATAAAACATAAAAAACATCTGGCCCTTTCTGAAAAATGTCGATTTTTATATGAAATACAAAATAAAATTAATTAAATAAAACCTAATATTTTAAACTTGAATTTATGCCTTTATAGATAAATCTTTTTAAATTAAATAATAAACTGTTTAAATTCGTTAAGAAAATATTATTTCTTATAGAATAGTTAATAATATGGACGATATTTATCAGCTGAAATGTTTATTTAGTATTGTCACTATAAATATAATTTTTATGTTGAAAGTTTTACAAAATTACGAAAAAATGCAGCTTATAAGCACAATTTGCCACGATTTTAATCGGAATTTGCTGTATTTTTTCAAAATTTGACTAGAAAAATTATGTTGAAAGCGGTATTAATGAAAAAAATATTGCTACGGATGATAAATATTGTCTAATTTATTAACTGTTGTATAAAAAAATTCTTATAAAATTGAATACCTTAAAATTTTTTCAGTTGCAAAAAGTATAATTTATAATCTAAAGCATTTTTTAATTAAAATTATTATGTTTTTAGATTTGTTATAATTACTTTTTTTAGTAAACATGAAAATCTACTTTTTTCAAAAAGGTCAGCCCCGCGGCGTAGAGTTTAAAATTAAACAATAGAAAATTTTAAGACCAAAATATCGATCAAATTTAAATTTTGGCGTTTAAAAGTTAAACAAAAGCAATTTCTTGGCCTTAGAAATAATTTTTTTTTTAATATTAAACTTTTAAATTAATTAATGTAAATCTTCCAAATTAAATCATTAAATATGCTACAATTTCAAATTGAATGACTTGAAAGTTATTAATTTCCAGTTTGTAGAGTTTAAAATTGGATATTTTGAAATAAAAAAAATGTTAACCATAAGCACCGAAAATGTAATATTTTCAAATTGAAATTAAAATATGCTTTATAGTACATTTTTTTTATTGAAAAATCTAGTTTCATATTTTTGGTTCGGAATTCATCTCTTTTGAGTAAAAATTTAATTATTTTGTTAAAAATTCATTTGTTTTGTAAAAAAAGTTACCTTTTTTAGTCGAAAATTCAACTGTGTTGTTAACCATTTGTCTTTTTGGATAGAAAATTCATTCTTTTGGACTGAAAATTCATCTTTTACTTGAAAAGTCATCTTTTTTGTTTGAAAGTTGATTTTGTTTAGTTGAAAATTAAAATTTTCTGTTAAAAATTGAACTATTGTGTTTAAAAAATTTGCTATTTGGTTAAAAATTTAATTATTTCGTTGAAAATTCAACTCTGATTGAATATTTGTCTTTTTGGATAGGGAGTTTGTCCTCTTGGATAAAAAATTCATCTTTTGATGAAGTCATATTTTTTGGTTGAAAATTACTTTTTTTTTTTTAATTGAAAAATCGACTATTATATTTTTTAGTTAAGAATTCATCTCTTTTCGTTAAAAAATATACTATTTGGTTGAAAATTTAATTCTTTTGTTGATAATTCAACTATTTTGTTAAAAAAATCTATTTCGTTGAGAATTTAATTATTTTGTTGAAAATTCAACTATTTTGTACCAAATTGATATTTTTTAGTATAAACTTAAACTCTTTGATTGAAAATTCGTCTTTTCAGATAGGGAATTCGTTCTTTTAAATTAAAAATTCATCTGTTGGTAAAAAAAGTAATCTTTTTTTGGTTGAAAATTAGTTCTTTTTTTTTCTAATTGGAAATTTTGACTTATATTTTTAGTTACGAATTCATCTATTTTGTTTGGAAATTATACTATTTTGTTGAAAATTAAATTCTTTTGTTAATAATTCAACTATTTTGTTAAAAAATTCTATTCGGTTGATAATTCAATTATTTTTTTGAAAATTCAACTATTTTGTTCAAAAGTTATCTTTTTCATTATAAAATTCAACTCTTTGATTTAATATTCGTCTTTTTGGATAGAAAATTCGTTTCTTTTGTTGAAAATTTAATTGTTTTGTTGAAAATTCCATTATTTTATTGAAAATTTAAACATTTCTTTGAAAATTCGATTATTTTGATAAAAAGTCATCTTTTTTGGTTAAAAATTCGAGTATTTTGTTGAAAATTCGTCTTTTTGGTTCGAAAATTCGTCGGTTTTGTTAAAAATTTGATTATATGTTGAAAATTCAAGTATTTTGTTAAAAATTCATCTTTTTTTGGTCGAAAATTTGCCTCTTTTTTTTTTTAAATTCGTCTTTTTGGATAGAAAATTCTTCCCTTTGGATTGAAAATTCATCTTTTGCTGAAAAAAAGACATCTTTTTTGGTTGAAATTAGTTCTTTTTAGTTGAAACAATTGTAGTATAAAAAATATTTTTGGTCAGAATTCATTTCTTTTGGATAAAAATTACTATTTGGTTAAAAATTTAAATATTTTGTTGACAGTTGATCTATTTTTGTAAAAAGTTTACTTTTTGGTTGAAATGTTAATTATTTTGTTGAAAATTGAACTATTTTATTGAAAATGCGTCTTTTTTTGTAGAGAATTCATCCTTTCTGGTTGAAAGTTAGTTCTTTTTAATTTAAAATTATACTATTATATTTTTAGTTACAAATTCATCTCTTTTGGTTAAAAATTGTACTATTTGGTTGAAAATTTTATTCTTTTGTTAAAAATACAACTGTTTTTTTTTTTTTTTTTTTTTGTCGAAATTTCGCCTCTTTTTATTGAAAATTCGTCTTTTTGAATAGAAAATTCTTTCCTTTGGATTGAAAATACATCTTTTGGTAGAAATCATCTCGTTTGGTTGAAATTTAATTTTTTTAAATTGAAATATATACTATTATAGGTTTGCTCATCAATTCTAGTATTTTAAAATAAAATTGGATACTTTGAAACTCAAAAATGTTAAATCATAAACTTCACAAATTTAATATTTAAAAATTGAAATTAAATATTGCTTTATACTTTGTAAAGGATCTATAAAATTTTTATTTTTTTATATTTATAATTTTTCTGAAATGCTTTTTGATAATTAAAAAATTCAAAATTGAATTATATCAAATTGCTCTCAAAACCGAAGGTTCTTCGATGGGATTTGAAAATTGCTTCCAAACTTGAATTTACTCTCTTATTTTGAAATTCAAAAGCTTGTTATTTTTGATTTATTTTGAATCTAAACCGAATTAATTTTTTTTAAATAATCTTCGACTAGTCTGAACTAAAGGGGTAAATTTTATCTCTTTTTTTAATAACTTTTTTGGTGATTTTGCGAATGAATAAATGCATTTCGTTTTTTAGGAAAATCAATAAATAAATTGAGAAAAGGTGAATAATAAAAATGTGGAATTTGAAAAATCGATTCCATATATACATACATATATATATATGTATATTTTTGACAATTCGAATGTGGAGAATGGTAGGGTAAAAGTACGATGAAGCCCTCCTATGCTCAGGGAACGAGGGGGAAAGTATTGTCCTTCCATCCTTATTCCCATTCCCAAGTTTGCGAGGGGGGGAGCTGCCATTTTGTATAGGGCCCTTGGAGCACCAGGTGCATGCCGGGGTACAGTCCCCCTAGAAATTCGAGACCCCTCTCTTTGTTTATCCTGCGGACCAGACTTTGTACAGTGTTGCCTAAGATCTTAACCATTCCGATTTTCAAATATTTTCTTGCCAATTTTCACCAATTCTCTCCTAAATTCTCTGATAAATACATTCTGAAAAAAAATATTTAAAATTTCTTGCATTTTTTTTACTGCGAAATTTCAGTTAAGAATTGTTCTTATAGTGCTGAAATTGTTTAATTTTTTATTTTGGATTATATCTATTTTCTGTGTTTCAGTATTATTTTTCATATTTGATTTGAAATAAAATAGTTACAATTTTCCAGTTTTAGAAGAAATTAAAATCAGTTGTGTATGTTATATTTATTTGAAAAATAACACAATGAGTTAGATTATCGTTTTTCAAAAACTTAAAATTTCAGTTGCCTATAGTAATTTGTAAACTTTATAAATGATGCAGACGTTTTATTTACAATTTTCATCAATTGTCTCTTAAATTGTCTAATTCATTTCTTATATTATATATATATTATTTATATTTCATTTATATATATTATTATATATATTCTAATTCATTTAATTCATTGTCTAATTCATTCTGAACTTTTTCGATTTTGAAAATTTTATTTTTTTGAAACGATCGGACAATACTTTTACGCGTTTTCGAGCGTCGGGCTGGTTGTTGCACCCGGCGGCTCATTTATATTACCGAACTCCAGTTATCATTACCGAACTGCGTCATACTGTCTTCTTTTTGACCGCGAATCAGTCGGAAAGAACCCATATAGTGAATTTTTTTACAACGTTCTTTACGCAATCATTACAGTTCTTCTGGTCTCCATTTTTCTACGTGCAGCTTGCAAAATTCAATAAATATTGACATTTTTCAATTGAGAAGTATAACACTTGCAAAACCAAAGCCATACTCATTAAAGAACTTTTATTTTCAGGTCATAAAGCTTGAAGAATTTTATTACTGTGCATTATTAACTGAGAATTTTTATTTTATTGAAAAGAAACACACCAAATTTTGATCATTTTAAACTTTAAATGCTGAGAATTCCACAATGTAAAATTGATAAATCTTAAAAATTTTAAGTTTATTTCATAATAAATCGGAAGTTTCTAAAATATTGAACAATTTTTAGTTGGATGCAGTCCGAATTCGACACATTCAAAGTGAAACATTGAAACGTTTGAATATCCAAAATTTTCAAAATATGTACGTTCAACGCTTAAAAGCAAAGCAAATTGCAAATTTTGTGTACATACATAATAAATTGCACACATTGCAAAGCAAAAAAAAAACATTTAAATTAATATGGATAATTTTAATTAATATTTTAATTAACATTCGATTCAAAATTGCTTAATTTCAAATGCTTTTCATTTATTTTCAACATTCGCGATTTTCTTGTCTTATTAATAGAGTTTTCGTTCCTAATTACTCCCCAATTCTAGTTTCTAATTAACTTTGATTTTATATATTTATTGAATTGTGCAAATAAAATTGCACTTAGCCAAGTTTTTGCGTCCTAGATTTTACTATATGAATAAAAAAATATTTGGTAAACCCATAAAAAACTTTTGGTTGGTAAAATTTGTTTAATATTACCAAAAGTGTTGGCATTGGTTTAACCAAGTATAAATATTTTGATAGATTCAACTAAAACATTTGGTTAAATTGACAATTCGGTAAAATTAATAAAATCAATTAAGCAAATTCAGTCAAACAAAAGATTTTGTTGAATAACGACAACATGTTTACTGATTGCATATTTAAAAAACATTTCGTTTACCATGTTTTAGTTAATATAATTTATTCTCTATATCCCCCGTTATTTTGGGAAAAATGCAATTATATTATAGAATTTGTTTCCTATTATTAATGGACATTATGGAAATATATTTGAGTAAACCCCCTGACGCATTTAAAAATCACATGATAGTATACATAATCTCGAATAAAAAAATTGTTTAAAAGCTATATAATTGGTGAAGTTTGACGATTTGAATGCTTGATGAGAAAACGAAAGATGTTTCAAAGAGTTGATTCCGTTAGAGTTTCTGCGTTCAATTTAGATTCTCGTGACGTCGATGAAAGGGCGTCGAATGCATTAAAAAAATTATTACATGTTGCCTTTGGGCAGATTGGGATTGGAAGTAAAGTGAAAAAATTGCATGGTGACCTGTACATAATAATGACAAAACCGGCACGCCTCGAAGCGGTATGCCAATAAGGAGTTCCTATTATACGAAGGCTTGATTGTCAGGAAGAAGATAGCTGACTTGCCTGGAACTCTAATTAGCAGTGAGAGGAGTTACTGACTTATTAGTCGCCTAATTGGTAGCTGTAACTAGTACACGGCGCGGTGTGGCGTTCGTAAAACGTTAGCAATATCTTCTCATTTCACGTTCCACTTTGTTTAATTGCTATTAGTGCTTCTGCACTTAGAAAAAGATTTGGTTGAATGAACAAGATTTTGGTTGAATAAATCTTAGAATATGGTTGTTATATGGTAATCGTTTTGTTGACCTTATTGGGCTGATTTTAGAAATCATTTTGGTTAAATGAACAAGATTTTGGTTCAGTCGGCCAAATTCGCTTACTTCAGTCAATCAGAGTTTTTGGTTGAATTGTTTTGTTGATTTTAGAAAATATTTTATTGAGTCAATAACATTTCTTGGTTGGATATAACAAATAATAAGGCGCGGATCTACAATGATAGCGAAAGCTACGACCCCCCCCCCCCGCATGTAGTTGGTACGATCGCGTATACTCCAATTCAAGATAACAGTCCACGTGCGAGAGTTCGTAGCGTGTCACTAAAAAAATATAAAAATATAATACGTTTGCGTTTTCATCTCGGCGATTCTTATCAGAATAAGTGATCCGAGACCAGCATCGATTGGGATTAAGTGATTATGTAAAAAATACGCAAGATGATTTGAATCTGTTGGATTATCTAAGATTGCACAATTAAGTTTTTTATAAAACCGCAGAACGATTTTGTAAATCAAATAAACAAAGGATCCTGCACAGCTAATGTTGCAAATGTCTTTTCGTGGAATTGTCTTGTCTTGTGATATTTTGCATAGTTGAATAAACTATTAAATAATTCACATAAGATGACTCAATTCCATGGCAAGCCATTTCAATGTAAATTCTGACGGGTCCTTCCTTTTTGGTCAGATGGATGAACTACAAGATTTGGTTAAATCAACGAAAAATTTTCTTAAATCAACCAAACATTTTCTTAAACCAGCAAAACTAATTTCTTGAAATAACTAAAATATCTCTTGAATGAAGCAAACTATTTTCTTAAATTAACCAAAAGTTTTATTTGGATCAACTAAAATATTTGCTTGTATTAACCAAAATTCTGTTAATTCAACCAAATCTTTTTCTGAGTGTGTCTAAAATTTATAATGGGTGCAACTGTAATATACCATGAACTTCACGGTCATTTCAAGGTCAAATTTTTTTTAATGGGTACCCCTAATTTTGACCCCGGGAACTAAGAGAGTGAGAAATTTTACGTCGAAATATGACCTTGACCGATCGAAAATTTGACCTGAGAAGGTCATATCAAGGTCAAACAACGTACAACGGGATGACTCGACTGGCATGTATTTTTAAAGAAAATGTCCTGGTGAAGGTCTTGGTCAAAGTCAAGGTCAAGGTCACCATTCGATCGGGTGTCAAAAATGCTACAACTCTTGCGTTAGACATTTTCTTCATAAATGCATGCCAGTCGAGTCGTGGTCAAGGTTATGGTCAAGGTCCCCCTCACAAAAGTGTTTAGTGAAACTGCTTTTTGGGTTGCTGCTGCTAGTACCCTACTGATTCCTGAATGAGATTGAAGTTTGAAACGTTTACGATTAACGAGAAAAAAATTTTTGGCTGAAACATGATAGATCCAAAATTTTCTAGCAAAAAATAGTTGTATACAACTCAATAAATGACACACCAAAGTTTCAACCCCTTCACGCATATGGAACTCAAACGATATCTTCCCTTAGAACTGAAAAATTCACTAAAATTACTCTAATTCGTGACTTCAAAATTTTATTGCTGATCATAAGTCTTCCCAATGCTAAAAGACACCTCAAAAACTTGTATACCTCCAGCTCATTTGGATCTCACCCGATGTCATCCCTTAGAGATAAAAAGTTCACTAAATTTACTCTAATTCGTAGGGTAAAAATTTTATTGCTGGAGGGATGAAAGGGTTTTGGGTTTCTCAAAGTATTGAGGAGACTTATAATTAGGAATGAAAATTTGACCCCACGAATTAGAGTGAATTTGGTGAATTTTTTAGTTCTGAGGAATAGTATGGGGTGAGTTCTAAATCACCTGGAGGAATGAAAGCTTTTGGGCTGTTTCTTACCATTTGGGAGCCTTATTATCATCAATAAAATATTAATCCTTTGAAATAAAACAAACTTAGTGAATTTTTTAGTTTGAAGGGATGATATGAAGTGAGTTCCAAAGTAGCTGGAAGGATGTAATATTTGAGGGTATCTTTTAGCATTGTGGAGAGTTATTATCAGCAATAAAAATTTGATTTAATTTTTTCAGCATAGGTGTCAGGATAATGTCAGTCGTTGTTGAAGGTTCAGAATGTTCCTTAGATATGTTCCTCGAAGACTTTTGAGGAATTTCCGTTCGGAAGAAAGCCAAGCGAGGTGGGGAAAGACAGATCGGTGAAGTTTGAAGGTTCAAGTAGTCCTCGTCCAAGGTTTGAGGATGTTCCGGAGTCAGAAGGAAATTAGGAAAAAGTTGATCAACAAAACTAAAAAACTTCGCTTAAAGGAAGTTCCCTCCAAGGACTGCCATGGTATCCAGGACGTGCAGGGTCATACTCCCGGACTTCAGTGGAATTCTCAGGATTCACTTCGAAGGAATTGGATGTCTCAATCAGTTCTTGTTATTGGAGCGTGATAACTGGTTGAACAAGCTGAGAGTTTGAAGAATCCACTGGTAACGATTGAGTATCATAGTTCGGTTTGACTGATAGAGGCAGATTCTCACATGCGTGAAGGAGTTGCAACTTTTCTTATTCCTCTATGGTTTCTGCTCTAATATTCGAGGCCTAATCTGGGGCAAAATTTAAGGTCGTGTAACCGAGATATGCTTCATCGATAGTGTTGTAAAGCACAACATTTCGCTTGCTGTTAAAATCGTCCTTCAACTGTATAACTTTTAGCTTACACAGTCGCTTGACATCTACAGCTCCCTTACTCCCTCTACGGCATGGAAGAAGTATCCTTGTCAAACGCATAATTACTTTGGTGCGTTCGGTGCTTCATCATTTCAACGCAGATGGTTTTTTTTAACCTTCCAAGGTCGGTGTAAGAACATTTAACAATCCCAAAGAAGTACTTGAGGACAGGTATAGAATAGGTGTTAATTGTAAAATGCGCTTTTTTTAACTATCGTATGCTGAGTACCATTAGACTCAAGAGTATCCAGATATTTATATGACGCGCAATCAGCCATTACCTCGATGTCATTCTTGTTCTCTTCCTCTAGCTGTGCGGTCTATAATTCTCCTCTGATTAAATGCCCTGTTCTGAATTTATCTAGTCTGATCTGCATGTGAATAACATTGGAAAACTGCTTTGTGACATGAATCACTTGCTGCAGTTTCTGGTTTGATTTAGCAGTATCTAGAATATCTGAGGTATAACGCTGAACAGAACTATAATGCACTGAAGCAATCTCCTTGAACGATACCCGTCGCTATGCAAAATCGATTTTTTAAGTCGAACAGTTTGAAAGTCGGTTTTGTCGACTTTTGACGAGCTCAGTTTAGTTAAAAATAAATTAAACCCAAGAATTAAACTCAATGTATCTTCAAATTGCAAACTGACACGCGTGTAATAGTCGAAGTTCTTAGAATCGAACCGATTCATAGCATATATCTAAGTGGTACACGACGCAACAATATATATCTTGTCGTGCCAGTAGCACTCAACGACGCACTCTGCATGGTATCAATCACTTATTATTGGTAAATCTTTTGGAAAAAATACTGGTCAATTATAGATTATAAACAAAAATGCCAACAGTTTAGAGAAAAATTTAATAGTAGAATGCAATCATTGCGTAATGTCAATGTTATTTTAAAACGAAAACAAATTGGGGATAGGTATATGTTTTATCATTTTATAAAACCCAAAAGGTTGTATTCCAAATCTAACGTTAGGAAGGATATATTATAATCTTTCACTTATTATTTGATTTTTCTAAAAATTTATGATTCTCAATTTAAATATGATGAATATATTCACAATAAACAAAAATGAAAGGATCACAATATAAATTTTTATAGGATAATTGGCGTATTTTTCACATTATAAATAAATGTACATGAAATCTAAATGTTAATAATGTAAAAACATTGATATTTAAGGTTTCTTTATTAATTGTGTGAAATGAATTTGTTTGAATTTATTTTGATTAAATTCAAATTTTGTAGAATTAGTTCGAATTCCACATGACCTATAGAAAAAAAAGGTTACTGAGGATAAAATTCCTAAAGAAATCAACAGCGTGTAAACTTATCGTTGGTTAATCGACTAAGGGAAGGAAGCAAACAAACGCAGGCTATAAAAAAATTCAAGTTAAAAAAATATGCAGTTTTTTAATTGAAAAAAAAAGAATTAAACAGGAATAGGTGATAAAAACTTTTATATGAAGACCTAAAGTGGAAAATTTTTTAAGTGAAAAATTTTAGAAGTAGGTACTGTAAACTTAACTCAACACAGAAGATGGAGGAAACACCTGACTCAAATATTAAATGCCATATTAAAGCTGATAAAATCATGTTAGTTATTTTTGCTAATTTTTTGAGAAATTTGAACTTTAATAGTTTTGATATTTTTGTGTATGCAAACTTCGAACAAGTCACTACGAATTATATTTTGTCAAACAGAACAGAGCACGCGGAAAGTCGAAAAACCCGACTTACGAACTGGTCAGTTCGTCTGTTTTTTTTTTCAAACTGAACTGAGTCGGTCGAAAGTCGTCAAAACCGACTTTCGATTTGGTGAGTTCAAATCGTTTTATTTTTCATCGAATGGAGCGTCTGAAAAGTCGACAAAAGCGAAGATATAACACCAAAAATTACAAAATTCATGAGAAAACGCCGTGAAAAAAACACAATTGTAATGAAAAAATGACACGATACAATAATCATATAATTAATATAAATGATAATCCTGAATTCAATATAAAAGAGGCCAACACAAAATAAAAAATTTTGCATTTTGAACATACTTTAATCGAACGCGAAGCGCGAGACACGTGATAAGAATGTATTCATTTAAGTGGAAAAAGCTTTAACAGAAGAGAATTCATAATCATAAAATTGCAATTGTCAATGGCATAACAGTTAATTTTGAAAGCTCTATGTACAGAAGTGGGAGAAATATAGAGAACGAGCGCGAAGTGCGTGATCCGGCAGACGTACACTACGAGAATGAGCCCGCGCAGCAGGCGGATTAAGACAATTAAATTATTAGTATGGATGAAAGTCGCCTACCATTATTGCTTTAAAATTTCTTGATATTGGACGGTTCATGCCTGCAGGACATTCCTTGACTTCTTCTTCAGTCATATCTTCTACCGCGCCGCTGTCCATGTTTATTTTCACCCGTTTTTGTAAGCTAAGGTGCAATATATATATTGCACGAAGCCTTTTATTACCCTCCACTATTGCAAAGACGTCACCATTAGAGGTTGATAATACAGTCAGTTCTTTGGTTGAAACTGGCACAAGACAATTATTGTCTCCTCTCAATTTGATTGGTTTATCTCGAGGAAAAGTGTATCTTCGTAATTCAAATTGCCGGTTTAGATTCATCATGGGAATAAGCCGAACAAATTTAAGTTGATCAGGTTGAACTTCAAGTAGGCGTACAGAACAATGCGTGGCAGGAGGAGACCTTGACCTGACACGGAGAGGAGGCTCGGTAGTACGAAGAGACTTTTTATTATTATCGCCTACCATTATTGTTTTGAAATTACTTGAGATTCGTCGACTTAAGCCTGCAGGACATTCATCGATTTCTTCTCGGGTCATCTCTTCAACTTCGCTACTGTTTATGTTTATTTTTACCCGCCTTTGAAAGTAATGGCGCAGTGCATATATTGCACGAAGCGTTCTATTACCTTCCACTATTGCAAAGATGTCACCATTAGATGCAGATAATACAGTTAGTTCTTCTGTTGGGACTGGCAGAAGCATATTATTTTTTCCTTTCACTTTAATTGGCTTATCTGGAGGAAAAGTGTGTCTTCGTAATTCGAATTGCCGGTTTGGATTCGTATGAGGAATAAGCCGAACAAATCTAACTTGATCACGTTCGAGTCCAAGTAGTTGTACAGAAGAATGCTGGGCACGAGGAGACCTGGATCTGACACGAAGAGGGGGCTCAGCAGGAGGAGAAGACCTGACCGGTAGACCGGGAGAATGAGCTCTAGCAGTAGGAAGAGACCTTCCAGGATAATCATGTCTGTCAGGAGAATAAGAAGTTCCGGAACAAGGAAAATACGGAATAGGTTCGCCATTAGGTAAACATTCAAACTGTGAACTCAAATCTGCAACAAGAAACACAAAATTACATTTTCGATGTGTATTCTCTTCCACATAGTTTTCTTTCATTTTCTCTGCCGACATATTTTTCTCTTTGGGAGAGAGAAGTACATACCTAACTTCATTTCGTCAACAGTTACCGCAGGATTATATGCAGTATGACAAAAAGGTATTTTTAAATTTCTCTCCTTTTGAATCCCAAACCCTTTTCTAGGAGGAAAAGTAACGTGGCACCGAAGTAACCGAAATATCGTACTCCTGACGACGAAATAAGGTTAGGTACTCAAGAGGCGCGTACTTTATTTTCTTATTTGCTCGTTTTTCCACTTGAATGCGAACTGAATCAATAGAACCCAATAAGAAAATCTAACACTTTCTAGCTGAGAGTGAATTATCTTCGTTTGAAAAGTCTACTATTATATTCTTGATGAAAATTACCCTTTTTTTGTAAAACTTTTAATATTTGATTCGAAGTTTAATCAATTTGTTAAAAATTCAATGAACTTTTTTTTTGAAAATTCTTCTTTCTTGGTTGAATTGAATTGTTTTTTATTTGAAATCATAATCTTTTTTGTCGAGGAACCAACTATTGCATTTCTAGTTCAAAATTTATATTTTTTGGTTTAAAATTCGAATGCGTGGTACAAAGTTGAACTACTATATTTTGAATTGAATTTTTCGGTTGAAAATTCATTGTTTGAGTAGTAGATTAATTCATGTAACAAGAAATTTTACTATTTCGTTTCTAGTTGAAAATGAAACTTTTCTTGTTCAAAACTTGATTGTGTTAGTAGAAAATTAAACTATTTCTTTGCGCATATTTTTTCTCTGGAAAAAAAGGTTGTAGCTTTTTCCGTGTTTGAAGTAAAACCACAGAACTCGTTGAATCCTCTGATGAAAGTTACAGGAAATATTCATTATGGTGTTTAAACATATTTTCTACTGAAAGAATTATTTGGAATAAGTCATGATCAAAGGCATGTAAAGGTAATGTCAACATTTTTTTCACAGTTTTTTGCGCAACTTACTTCTTACTTGCTTACCTTCAGGCCAAATTCAAACTACTTCTGAAAATACTTGAAACTGCTGAATATCGTTAAATGTCAATACATTCAATTGTTTATAACAAATTTAATAAAAAAAATGTTCCAATTAAACGAGTTTGTCAAAGAAAAAAGTTTCTTCCATTAAATCCTTTTGAAAGAAAGCTAATATTGATATCCCATCACCTAGAGATCAAGCATTATATATTCATCGGAATTCAATGAAGAAAATTGTTTATTGTAAATTCAAAGTTTTTTAAAAACTTGCTTATGTATCTTGAGGTTTTGTAAAACTGCAAAGCTTTCTTTGATACCTTTACAGCTAATTATACATTGTTTTTTAATTCAATTAAAGAAAGGTATGTTTAAGGAAATTACTTCACGTGAAAAATGAAATCTAAGAATGGAAATAGAAGCGCACGTTTTCTCAAATTTGGACAGTGCTAAAAAATAAACTTTTCATTCAAAAGAAACGTGAGAGTTTTCCATTCGCTTAAAAACTTGTCAGAATTAAGGATAAGCGCTAAGGATAAGACTAAAGTAGAAATGCTCCTCATCTTTTCTGATTTAGAGGAAAAACTAGTTATCGTGATAATGAAGAATTTTATCAACAATGTAACTGAAGAATATTCTAGTGCTTCATCGAATTAAATTACGCAAGTCCCATACGCGTTATCTCTTAGAATATTATATACGTTAAGATTGTCGTTCCCAGATATTTACATCACATAAAAGTCAATTTCAAGGAAAACAAATATAATTACGAAACTCGTTGCAACTGATATCACAATTTACATAATTTGCCATTCAGTAGAAATGCTTTGTTCCGTTGAATTTTCTAATTGAACCTAAAATAGGCCCCTTTTCTGTTCTTCCACTATCAAATACCCCCAAGAAATTTTATGTTTTAGAGATACAACCAAATTTGGGTAAAACTAACGGTGAAGCCCTGCTATTGAACCTCTTGAGAACTTTCGGGAATACATTTTATTTATATAATTTATCTATTGAAATTAAGAGCAATTAGCCCAATTGCAAATGTAAGCCACAAAAAGTATTTAATTACAATTTAGTTCAAATCTGAACTTAATCTTATATTCTATTTTCAAGTGATTTCTAAGAATTTGAAAAATTTCAAGCAATTTCAAAGAATTTTGTAGGTTTTCTAAAAGATTTCAATGGATTTCATGAGATCTCTCATTATTTCAAACGACTCGCGGGAACACCCGGGCCTCGGGTGGAACTGAACCCGCGTTTTCCTTGTCAGCCACAAACTAAGCCCAGAGCCTGATGAGATGTGGGTGTTATAAATTATTTAATAAAATGTTTGAAATATTTTGCGATGAGGTTGTATTAGTCAAAAATTAGGAGAATGTTGTAGTTAGGAGTTCGTCTTTTACCGCTGCTGTCCTCACAGAGCGGCCGTGAGCGTTAAAGGTTACAATATTTGACTCTGGATAATTTATTAGAGCTGCCATCTGCCACTCCATAGATTTTTATCTGCCTGCTTCCTGATGGTCTAGAAATGTTCTCACAATGCGATAGGTGTTTAATGAAAAATCCTTCTGAACTGCTGCCAGTACACTAATGACTCCCAAGTGTTTGAGATATTCAGTACATCTTGTCTGCAGATTTTCTGTAGCTGAAATCACCATAGAATGCATATAAGTATGTATCACATTCCTCCATATTATCCTTAGTTCATTCCTTAGCTCTCTATACTCATGGATTTCGGATGTATAGGTTGCCTTCCAATTCCGGTTAAGTGGACAAGCAATGTCGAGGATGCGGACTCTTCCGCCTTTTTTCTCACGCATCACGAGGTCGGGTCGATTGGTTTGAATATAATGATCCATCTGGATATCAACATCTGAATATAAGATGTAATCTTTGTTTTTCAAAACGGGCACGGGCATATATCTATAGAAAGGCTTAAGGCTTGAGAGTCCTAGGTTTAGGGCAAGTTGTTGATGTATAATGCCCGCAACATCATTATGTCTGTGCGTATATTCTCTCTAAGCCATTACGCGACAACGATCAATAATGTGCTCAATGGATTTGTTGGTATCTCCAAATAATACGCAGCGGTCAACCATGTCTTGATGTAACACATTTTTGCGATAATTTTTGGTGCTGACAACACTCTCCTGAATTGCAATGACGAATTCTTCCGTTTATGGAAACAGGATGCCCTTTTCAAACAAGTGTTGAATGCCTCACTATCCGCTTCATGCTGATTTAACGTTTTTGGGTGTTCTTCATTGATGGCTTTTTGTTTCCATAGCGTTTCTAATTCCGCTATGGTTTCTGGTGCTGTAAAGTGCAACATCTCGCTTGATGTTAAAACAGTCTCGCAACTGCCTAAACTGTGACTTACATAATTTCCTGACATCTACAACACCCTCACCCGTCTATCTTGCGATAGAATTCTAAATACCTTGATTCTCCAGAAAGTACTACACGGAAATTATACGTAATTTCCAGTTGAAAATTCTGTTGACTTTCCGTGGGAATTACACCAAATTTCCGTCTGCAAATTTCAGTCTGTGATAGACTCAGGAAGCTCCGTGAAGAGACTGTACTATCTGCGCCCAAATGGGCACCCTACAAGAACCCTCGAAGGCAACCTATAAGTCCCCGATGAAGAGTGATGTGCGCTAGTATGTGTGAGGACACATGCACTCCTAATCGGCAACCTAGAGGTTCCCTTGAAAGCTGAAAATAATGGTAATAATTAAGAATTATTCTTTCGTACTGTAAAATAGGTAAAATGAAAAAATTCTTTCTTTCTTATTTATGCTTCTTTCATTGCTTAAAAGCTCAAGGTGAAGTAGAATGAAGAAGGGGTTAGTGAGTAATGCAAAAAAAAGACTTTATTTTCTTCCAATGACTGCGACGGATCACGTTTCGAGGCGTGAGGCGACGAAGGTAAGTCAATGCGTACCGTGTATGGTCAAGGAACACGGTGCTGGTTATTCACTTTTGTTGTGCCTTGTTGTAGAGCCGCAGAGGCGTTGAATGATGGTTGGCTGCGAAGAGCTAGTGTGCAGGCACAGGCACAAGCGTGCTCTGGTACTTCATAGCGTAGTAGCTGCGTCGAGAGAGGCGAGGCCTACCTTGCTCGTCGTATGCCTTTGCAGGAGTGGGTTATCGACCTTGCACATCGTGTGCCCGTAGAGCGACTGATGATTCCGTCGCGCGAGGCCACTTATATTTATGCATCTACCCGATGGGCAGCGCGCGTGAGTCGTATAGGACATGGTGGAGGGGCGGCTGGCGATTAGCCGCTGCATTGGCGTCTTCGGGTGTGGTGTTTGTGCGGTGGAGCCGCTGTATGTGCCAAGTGCAGGAGACTGGGCCGAAAATACATCGGGGGTGGCTGCTGGAGAGTCATAGACTTGCTTCGAGGGACCTGGTTGGTCCGGATGATGCTTGCGAGGTTAGAATGTCAACATCTGCGTACCAGCTAATTTGGTGGTTCTATACTCTCGATGGATGATGTATACCTCATCTCCCAGTTACCTGATTACAGGAAATGGTCCATGGCGTTTTGGTGCGAATCGCGCATTGATTCCCCAAACTTTATCCGAAAGCACGTGCGTCTTCACTAGCATCAAATTTCTAACGTTATAACTTTGTGGCAGCCTGTCTGGAGGGTGGTACTTTTTTCGCATGGACAAGGCTTGGTGATCCCTTACCTCCGCATGGTGTTCCTGTGGTGAAAATTTAGGGCTTCTTGCTGGTGGACAGGGGAGCGTCCACTCACTGAACCTTTTTAGTGATGAGCCAAAAAGCACTTGGCTGGGGGTTTTGCCAGTAGCTGCATTTTTCCTTTTTCGCAGATTGAAGAGGATTTCCGGGATATCTTGGTCCCAATGGTGGTGGGCCTTCACTTGTAGTCTCGGGCGCATTCCTTTCTTCAACTCTTGATTTCGACGCACAGCTGGGTGAGATTAGGGATGGTAGACAGGTGTTGTCCAATATTCGGTGCCCCACTGGGCGCAAGCGCTTTCCCATTGTTTTCCGGTGAACTTCGTCCCATTGTCGGTAAGGGCAGCTCGAGGATACCCGAAACGATCAAAAACTTCGGACTCCATCAGATCCTTTTGGCTTTGGCCTCACTGGTGGGGATCGCTTCTACCCAACGTGAGTAGAGATCCGTGGCAACCAGCAGAAACCTTTTTCTTCGCAGTGACCTCGGGTAGGGTCCCATAAGATCCAGTGCAACGATTTCCCAGCGGTTCTGGGGCTGACGTGGCCTTGGTTTTTCCTTACCACCCGGTGCGAAACGATTTACATGAAGCGCAGAGGATACAGGAGCGGACGTAGTCTGGAATATCCTTCTGCATCCGATCCCAGGAAAAAAGTTCTTGAATGGCGCGCTAAGTTTCGTCTCCCCTGGGGATCCTAACACGTCGGTATCGTGTAACTCGTACATCACTCGTTCGCGAACGTTTGGTGGTACCTGCATCAGCCACCAGGTCCCGTGTCAGATCCAAAGTCCGGTATCGTCGATCATGTATTTTTGATAGAGATTTTCTTCCGAGGTAGTGCAGGTTTTACTTTTGGCCAGGAGTCACCATTGCTGGGCGATCTTTCGTAAGGTCTCGTCCTCCTGCTGACGTTGTTGAATTTCTAGATAAAAATTTGTGGTGCCGATTGTGGCAAAGTATACACCGACGCAACTGTGGCCCGGACTGGTCTCCCTGGGTGACAGATGGTCCTCGTCCTCAAGGGTCACCACAGAAGCATAGTCATCTGGTGATCTCGCTAGAGCTTCATGTAACTCCGATTGAGAGGTTGGACAGTGTTGTAAGGTATAGCTTAAATCACCACGCAAGCATGCCCATCTTCCGAGTTTGGCGCTGGTATCCTTGAACTGATTCAGCCAATTCACGTATTTGGAATCCGCGAGGAGAGTGAACTGTCAAACGGATAGCTAGGGCTCGAATCTTTTGACCCCTATATGACTGCCAGGCAGTCTCTCTCGGCTTGCTCATAGCAAAGTTCAGCCGGGGAGAGCTTTGCACTAGCATAGCTTATGATGGATCTGGTTGAGTCCTTTCTGAATTGAAGCAGTACAGCACTCATGCCCACCGGGTTTTTCTGGGTTCACAGCGTGTACGGGAGATCTGGATCTGGCCTTCCCAGGCTCAGGAGATTACCAAAAACCTCCTTGAGATGGGAGAACGCTGCCGATGCTTCGGGGATCCATTTCCATTTGCCAGCCTCCTTTTTGAGGAGAGCAGTGAGGGGTGCTGTGATTTCTGAGTATCGTGAAATGTACTCGCGTACTCACACGAATATTCCCAGGAATAACTGCAGCTCTTTCTTGCTTGAGGGAATGCTGGCTTCCTGGATGGCTCCGATGTGGGTTTGTTGGGTTTGGTTGCTGTTTCCTGTATCCAAATGCCCTAGATACTGTACCTGCTTTCGGCCGAGTGCACATTTGACAGTAGCGCAGGTGAGACGATGGATGGCGAGCATCTTGAACCAGGTTGACGTGAAAGATATGTTCCTCGAAACTCTTCGAAAAGATTATTTTGTCGTCCAGATAGACTATGCAAAAATGATTGAGGTAGCCTTGTAGAACTATCCGTGCTATGAGAGTCTGGAGCGTGTTGGTAATCATTTTGAGACCGAAGGACATTACCCTAAAACGATAGGTGCCTCCATCTGGGGCGGCGAAGGCCGTGTTGTTCCTTGAATCGGTGTTCAGAGGAATCGGCTAATAGCCATTTTTTAGGGCGAGCTTAGTGAAAGCTATGGCATCTCCGAGTACCCTTATGGCGTCTGGTATGAGAGGTAGGGCCTGGGTAACATCCTTTGTTATTGAATTTAATCCTCGGAAGTCGATGCAGAAACAGTTTTGACCGTTTTTCTTCCTAGTTGGAACTATGGGGGAGCAATAGGGATACATGCACGGTTCTATGACATGTTGTTGTAACATGTCCTTGATCTTGTCCTAAATTATCTTTTTCTTTTCTTGCGAATACGCATAGGGTCTTTTATTAACCGGCTAAGTTGTGGTGAGCTTGATTGTATGACATATCGCGCGGGTTTGAATCAGGTGACCCTCTCTCTAGAACGCCGAATGCTGCCGGTGAAGCATCGTGTCGAATTCGTGGCAGAGCTCTGTCGGAAGGTCCGTCTTGATCTGTTCAGTATTGAAGTCAACGGGCGCATTACCAGGCATTCTGTCGGTCAGGCAGATCAGAATGCGTTTGTTTTTTCCTGCATATATACACAAGAGGTGGTGATTGTAAATCACCGCCTGCTCGTCATTCCAGGGGATACTTAGGATCATAGGGACCCTTATTTCTTCGCTGACCAGGAACGTTGAGGTCATGCGAAGTTCCTTGATTATGTATTCCAGCTCGACTTCTGCGATCACTTCCATGATTACCCCGTCCACTGCGAGGTCTGCTCGTCCAGTACACCCCCTCAGATTGTTGAGTTGAGCTTCGGACAGGCAATGCGCATGGATAATGTTGTCTGATGCGGCGGTGTCGCAGCGCGCCGGGATGTCTTACTCCGTGAATTGTACTAGAATACGCTACAGTTTTCTGTGGATCCTGGAGGCGGTGGTGAGACGTGCGGAAGGGTCTTCTAGTGATACCAACATTTAGGAGGGTCGTCCTTGGAGTCGACTTGCTTGGTTGCGGGAGGTGGTTCGGTCCTGTTATCTTTCCTGCGTCCCTCGTACATCGGATGGACCATCCAGGGGTAGGCTTGTCCCCAATTCGTCTGAGGTGGCCCAGCCCTATTTGCTGGGGGTACAGCCGCTTATATACCGTGAGGGGTAGATGTTTTGGAACTGTGAACGTTGGAACCTTGCGTATCGTTATAGGCAGGTGCTGATGCACCGTGAGAGGTGAGTGCTGGCGCACCGCTCAAGCCGGATGCCGGAACACGTTGTGGATAGGTGCTCGCTTGGCGACGAAGTTGACTACTTGGGCTCCGTGGTAGCTGGGAGCTTGAGCAGCGTGATAGGTGTGTGCTGGGACACCATTGTGTGATGGTGCTCGCTCAGCGAAAAGGTTGCATGCTTGAGCTCCGAAGAGGTTGGGCACTGTTGTAGGTGGGTGCTTGGACCCTGTTGAAGACATGTGCTTGGGCCTCAATAGAATTGGTTATTGGTGCATCGTTGGAAGAAGGTGCTGAGGTACCATTGAGGATAGGCGCTTGTACATAATTGGATTTGTGTGCTTCCGTACCGTAGGAGACGGGTGCCTGGGCACCGTTAAAAGCAGGTGCGAAGTTGCCTTCTAGATTGGGTGTCTGGGCACCGTGAAAGGCGAGTGCTTGGGCCCCGTTATATGTCGGTGCTCACGCACTGTTGTGGCGTGGAATTTGAGTTGTCACCAGGGACATAAGTCTCATGATAATTAGGGCCAGTAACCGAGTTAGGATCCTGATTGCTACCAAAGATTGATCTATCCCTAGATTTACTGATTTCGCCAAGCCCGTTGTCTGTATCCGTTCGAGAAGTCGGTTCACAGGCTTGCCGGAAGGCGGGGTTACTCCGCTCAAAAAATTGAAAGTGGACCTTCGAAGAGGGGAAGAGATACTCGGCGGCGAGGCCCCTCAGATGGTGCGGTCGGAAGTGGAGCTCTATCTGGGAGCAAGATGGTTGGGCGCCACCAGGTGTTGGTTTCCACTCCCGGAAGTGGGTGCGCTCCTTCTGGGAATGACTCGACTTCTCAAGACGCGGGGATCTGGAGTGCGGGATGTCATCTTGAAGAGGAGAGAGGATGTTCCGGCCGTGGGCGTGAATGGGCAAGTGCCACTATCTAATGACAAACTATAAAAATAGGTGGCCCCACGTTACCCGCCAGAAAATTGTAATCACGAGAAGGAACCTTCTCTTTCATTGTTTCGCTTGGCGGGCGAGCGGTTCCCTCGAAGGTCCCCTCGAAGGCAACCTATAGGTCCTTGATGAAGTGTGAGGTGTACGGTGCAGGTATGTGGGTGATGAAATATGCACCCAAATCGGCTCAAGGTGAAGTAGGATGAGGGAGGGTTTAGTGGGTAGGGCGAAAAAATCGAAAAAAATACTTTATTTTCTTCCAATGACTGTAGAGCGACTGATGATTCCGTGGCGCGAGGCCACTTATATTTATGCCTCTACCCGACGGGCAGCGCACGCCAGTCGGGAAATTGTTGTTCGGATGTGCCACCACGGGCCTGGTGGTGGGGCCGTGTTCTGATTCGCCGAGTATGTGGCGCGAGCGAGATTGCTACATAGAAACTTTGCCTTTGCCACGTTTTTCCTGTACCTGATCCGTCTCCTTTGATGATTGTGAAATAGATTATTACATACTCGATGCTTATGCCTAATGTGTAATTTCAGACGCGTTCGTTGCCGATCAAGGAGGGCATAGAAAGGAAAATAAAAAAATGTATTAATTTAAAATAACCGCATGTTGCGGGCGACAGAGAAAAAACTGATTAATGCATCGATAAAGAATTGGATCAACAATGTTACTGAAGAGTATTCTAATGCTTTATTGAATTATATTGCATATGTCCTAAACACGTTATCTGTTAGATTATAGACTTTCAGATTATCGTTCTCAGATATGCACGTTTCATCGAAGTTAGTGCACTTTGGCACACGTTTTTAGGCACCAAACAGAAAGGTTGAGTTCGGTAACACGCAACGTGTTACCGAAATTATATATTACATTCTTTTATTCATTATTTTATTATTGTTTTGAAAATTTATGATTCTAAATTTGAATATGATGAATATATTCATAACAGACAAAAATGAAAGGAACACAATATAGATTTTGATGGTATAATTCGGGTACTTCTTTCATTATAAATGAATGCAGATGGTTGTACCTAATCGTTAATAATAGAAGAACATTGATATTTGAAGTTTCTTTTATCATTGCCTGAAATTGATTTTACCTTTGAGTTACTTTAGACCTGATAGGTAAATGAAATTTGATTAAATTCAAATTTTGTAAATGAAATTCAAATTCCACATAACCTATGCGTCAAAAGTTATCAAAACCGACTTTCTATCTGGACAGTTCGAATCAAATTTTTCCGAATTGAACGGAGTGCGCCAAATGATGAAAAACACGACTATCGGACTGCTCAGTTCAAATCGTTTCATTTTTCATGGAACTGAGCGCCTAGGAAGACGACAAAACCGACTTTCGAACAGGACCAGTTTCAATCGAATAGTCTTCGATGAGCAATCAGCAATGGCGGTTCGTAGAAAACAGTTCAAACCGAATAATGCACAGGTCTAGTTTCAACTGTCAAAAAAATAAAAAACTTACATTTTGCAATCAAACTATGCAAGATACGTTCAAAAAAATGAATAAACAAACATTGTTCTTCCGAAAAGCTCTACAAATTTGTTATTGATTATTTTTTAATTGCACACGAAGTTTTCCTCTTATTCGTGAAAAATGACACTGAAAATTAACAAATGAAATTTTTCTAAAAAAAAAACGCTACGAAAAGTAGCAATTTTAAATTTATGGAAAAATGACACTATATAATAATAATATGAATAATGATCTCAAGTTCAATATAATAGAGTCCAACATAATATTAAAAATTTTGAATTTAATACATACTTAAATCGAGAGTGAAGAGCAAGACACGCGCGTAATCTGACAGAAGTTCACGATGAGGATAAGCCGGGGCAGTAGGCAGATTAATGCAATTAAATGAGCAGTCTAGACGAAAGTCGCCTACCATTATTGCTTTAAAATAACTTGATATTGGGCGGTTTATGCCTGCTCGACATTCCTTGACTACTTCTCCAGTCATATCTTCAACCGGGCTATTGCAAAGACGTCACCATTAGAGGTTGATAATACAGTCAGTTCTTTGGTTGGAACTGGCACAAGAGAATTTTTTTCTCCTCTTAATTTAGTTGGTTCATCGCAAGAAAACGTGTATCTTCGTAATTCAAATTGCCGGTTTGGATTCGTCTTGTGAATCAGCCTAATACATCTAAGTTGATCAGATTTAACTCCAAGTAGGCGTACAAAAGAATGCGTGTCAGGAGGAGACCTCGATCTGACACGAAGCGGAAGCTCGACAGTAGAAGGAGATCTAATCGGAAAACCCGGAAAATGAGGTCTGGCAGTAGGAAGAAACCTTCCATTATTATCAGCTACCATTATTGTTTTTAAATTACTTGAGGTTCGGCGGCTTAAGCCTGCAGGAGATTCATTGACTTCTTCTCGGGTAATGTTTTTAACCATGCCACTGTTAGTGTTTATTTTTACCCGTTTTTAAAAGCGGGGTTGCTCTATAAATAATGCACGAAGCGTTGTATCATTATTACATTGTATATATTGTCAGTTCTTTGGTTGAAACTGGCAAAAGCAAATTGTTTCCTCTTTTCAATTTAATTGGTTTATCGAGAGGAAAAGTGTATCTTCGTAATTCGAATTGCCGGTTCGGATTCGTGTTGCGAGTCAGCCGAACAAATCTAAGTTCATCACGTTAGAGTCCAAGTAGGTGTACAGAAGAATGCTCGGCAGGAGGACACCTAGATCTAACATGAAGAGAGGGTTCGGCAGGAGGAGAAGACCTGACCGGTAAACCCGGAGAATGAGCTCTGGCAGCAGATAGAGACCTTCCAGGAGAATCATGTCTGTCAGAAGAAGAAGAATTTCATATTTTTCTCTCCCGAAGAGAGAAGTACATACCTAACTTAATTTCGTCCACAGGAACCGCAGGAAAAAAATCGCGATATGCAGAAGGACAAGAAGTTATTTTCAAATTTTTCCCCTGTTGAATCCCGAACTCTTTTTTAGAGCAAAAGTACCAAGGCGCCGAAGAAACCGAAATAACCCACTCTTTTTGACAAAATAAGGTCAGATACTCAAGAGGGGCGTACTTTATTTCCTCATTTGCTTGTTTTTCAACTTTTTCAATTGTCCACCTTTTTGTCTGAAATTTTTATCATATGATTAAAGGTTTAATCAATGTTTCGAAAATTAAATAATTTTGTTACAAAGTTATCCTTTCTGGAGAGGAAGAGGGAGAGGGAGAGGTCGGCAGTTAGCGGTTATTTTTCTTTCTATATCAGGAACATCTCAAGGGAATTGGAAGGTGCGTGAGCCTGGAAGTACCACGATTTTCAAACAATGTTAAATCTATGCCAGAATTAAGGGCTAATTTAGGGCTCTTCAATGACCGCCGGCGCAATTTTTCAGAAACAACCCCTATCACAGAAAAACCACCGTAAAAAATAAAGATGCACTAATCATAAAAGTTAGTATATCAGAATTGAGGGCTTCTTTTAGGCTGGGTGCACGCCAGTGGGCTCATTTTATCACCACTCAAGACAGATTTTTCTGAGTCTTATTGTTTAGGATGAATCTAGCCATGAAATAATACTTTGATTGCACAGTGACGCAAGAACGCTGAATGAGTCCGAGAAAATAAAAAAAGACTGATATACTTTATTCTCAGTTTAATGTCAGATTTTTTTACGGACTGGTTTTTGAGTTTGGGGGTGACTTTTGGAAAAGTTGTTAATGTTTTAGGGCAGCCAGAAAATAGTCTCAACTGATGAAACACTTTTTCTTGTACTTTATCAGTACTTTTGGATAAGGGGCAGTTTTTCAATGGTGAGGGATGGTCTTGGAAAATTAATTTTTGGGGCATTGGAAAGCCTAAAATGAGGCCTCAATTCTGATGTCTCATTTTATTATTGGTGCGAGAGCCCTAAATGAGCTTTCAATTCCTGTGAAAGAACAAAGTTGATATAAAAAATATTTCTACCATGGTACTTCAAGCTGTACGTAAAGCTGGCAATGCCATGCATTTTTTCTAATTGAGAGCCAAAATTTTCACTCTAGGGTATTATATGAGCCCTAAATGAGTCCTTGATTTTGGCATAATGCATACAATGTTTGGGCATGGTCCGAGAAAATCAAACACTGCTGATATACTTTATTCTCAATTTAATGTCGCATTCCTTAACGGGATGCTTCTCGAGTATTAGGGGTGGTTTTTGGAAATGACCTTAATGTTTTCAGACAGTTAGAAAATATTCTATACTGATGCAATACTTTTTCTTGCACTTTATCAGCACTTTTGGGTAAGGGGGGCATCCATGTAATTTTGAGCGAAAAAGAACTTCCAGCGTAAAGTTCAAAAAGGTATAAATATATTTTCTACCCAAGTGAATAAATTTTGAGACAAATGTGCAACGAGTATGCATTTATTATGAATGAAAATGATATATTTATCTTACATTTATTTTTGTTATCATATCAATATCATATCAATAGGATATTTATTCATCAACATTATAAATTTAATGACCAGCAAAATATCTGGATCGAATATCAATATTAGCTTACTTATAAGAAAATTTACTGTAGAAAGTGACTTTTTTCTAGGAAAAAAGTACAATTGGGGCATCTGCTTGAAATATTTGTTATCAACAATTGAATTGATTTACTTCTTACAATATTTCAAAGTTAAAGATCATTTCCAAAACCGTTTATATTCGGCATAATGGGCAGGAGAAGAATATCCTAGAGCGAGAACTGTATATTGCTCGAGCAATGAATCTAACAAATTGTAGATGAGAAAAAATGTTTTTAACAGTTTTAAGCATCACAGTCAAGATTTTGTTTGTAATAATTGTATATGATGATTAATTTCGCAATATTAATAGAATTATGTATGTCTAATGGGTAAAGATGTAATAATACTGATAAATAGTCAGTGTATTTTAGCATTTTTTTCAAAAATAGAATATCATATTATTGGAAATGCTAACTTTGTCAATTTATTTATATAAATATTTTCGCACACATAAATAAAATGAAAAATCCAAGCGGGCCAAGATTTTAAGAATTTGGTGCTGAGCCTTCCTACAAAAAGAAGTGCAAGATCCATATCAAATTCCATATCAATAGGAATTATTTTCGAATTCAATTTCTTATCAGCCGAAATTTTTGGATTTTCCCGAAATAAATTCAGATTAAATTCGTACTGATTTCGGACAAACACGAATAAAGTTTAAAAGAACATAGGAGTGTGAGATAGATTTTATATTAACCTGCACAAATTCTGCTTTGCGTATAACTTGAAAATGTACTTAAAATGATAGATATATTATAATATTATATTCACCAAAAGGATTAAAGAATACCGCTATGGATAAGACTAAAGTAGAAATGCTCCTCATCTTTTCGTATTAGAAAAAAAACTAATTACGTATCAATGAAGAATTTGATTAATAATGTAACTGAAGAATATTCTAGTGCTTCACTGAATTATATAACGCATGTCCTACATACGTTATCTCTCAATAGGTATTAAGATTGTCGTTTTCAGATATTTACATTTCAATAAAGTCAGTATCAAGAAGGAAAAAATATAATTACGAAACTAGTTAAAACTGACATCACAATTTACATATCTTTTCCATTCAATAGAAAGCCGTCGTTCACTTGAATGTTCTAATTGAACCTAAAATAAGTCACTTTTCTGGCCTTTCACTATCAAATACCCACAAGAAATTTTATATTTTAGAAATGCAACCAAATTTGGGTAAAACTGACAGTGAAGCTCTGCTATTGAATCTCTTGAGAACTTTGGGGAATAAATTTGATTTAAATCTAATTTATTCATTGGAATTACAAACTATAAGGCTAATTACAATAAAAAGAGTTTACAATGATCTTATGTATTTTAACATATTTTAAAGATTTTAATGGATTTTTAAACGTTTCCAAAGATGTCAAGGGATTTGAAAAGTTTTAAGTAATTTCAAAGAATTTTGTGAGATTTCCAAAAGGTTGCAAGGGATTTCAAGATACCTCTCATCATTTCAAACGACTTGCGGGATTTTAAAAGTATTCCAAATATTTTAAGGGATTTCTGGAGAACTTTGGAAAATAAATGAATTTTTCATGGATTCCTAGAGTAAATATTTGTTGCCTCTGTTGTTATTTATTGTTTATTTATTTATTGTTTATAATTATTGTATATATACATATTTATTATTGTTATTTATTTATTTTCATTCATTAGTTGCCTCTGGATGATTTTTAGACCCATTTTTCTAGATTTTCTGTCACTTCATAGGGCTCCATTCGCGGTAGTGAGTGATGCCGAGCAACATACACAAGTTCTCCAATGAAGATAGAACTTTAGGATAAGAAAATGAAGTAACATTTTTTACGCCTACCTGAATAAGAAAACCACCTTTGTAAAACCAGAATAAAGTACGACAATTGCAATTTGTTGGAATTTCTTCTTTTTAGAAAGTCTTAAGTACTACTTTACGCATAACATTTTGGCGATCCTGCCAGGATCAGCTCAAACTTATCGAGCTCTATGTAAATCTGATAAAAAACTGACGAGTTGACACCCGGAAGACCACTGAAAGATAAATGGCAAATTTTGAAAAAGAATCTTGAAAGACTCCGGATTTTGCTAAGGCGAAGCCCGTTAACAAAAGAAAAGTACTATTCATTATTATAACTAATGCTTGAAGTAAGCAGGGTACTATACTACCTAAAACAATTGAAAACGAAATCCTGAAAGAAATTAACTGAAAGTGTGCACGACATACTGCTGTAAAAACCCCACAAGGCCCGAAATCAGTAGGAAGGCAGAACTGTGCAAACAACAAGAAGCATAGCAACAGGCAAGTGTAAGCAGTAGCAGTGGGAGACACGTCACTCACTGGAGTTCAGCACGAGGCAAGCGTAATCGGAATTGCCAAGGATTTTGACCGCAAACCAGCAATCGAGCAAACCACCGTAAGTTGCAGAAAGAGAAAGTGTAAAATAAGATAAGATAAGCGATCTTGATTAGAATAAATCCTTTTTTCTGTCTGCGGAAGGAGACTAATGAAAAGTATCTACTAAAATTCTCATTAGTATTAAATACATTGTATATACTGTCAACAATTTAATTTCAAAAACATTAAATAAGTTAGGAGTCAAACTAGAAAGATTTACCCAGTATCGCGTATTTTCCGACTGTGTAATCGACGAGATAACCGACACTGACGATCCACTTGACGAGTTATTTATTTCTTTCAAAACCGCTTCAACTATGTCATGAGAACAGTCACCTTCTTTCACTTTAACCAAAAATCTAACCCAAATACTTGCACGTATAGATACCCGGTAGGATGCTATAGTAACCACCATTTATTCACTTACTGCAAATCTATCGATTTGGATTTAGAAACTTTAGCTCGAAACAAAAACTTTCAGAAGAAAACTCAAGTCAGTAAAGGCGATTTAAGTGAAATATCTCAACCGATTCTCCCTTTGGACCCAATCTTTGCTAAGGATTTTTCAGGAATTATTGAATGTTAAGCGAACAAAATGATATCGGCTGTGAAGATTTTATGAAAAGTCAGTTAAAAGAGCACAAGTGAGATGCCACTTGCCTGGTCTTTCACTCAATTTCATCATAGAATAAGAAATAAAGAGCGCGGCTAAGAAGTCCATTCGGTTTGTTTCGATTAATTCATTCGAAGAGATATATGATGTATTGCGACAGAATGTGGAACAAACAGGCTCTCTCTTAGCCTTGAAGAGTAGATTGAAATCGTGCAAACAAGGCATGACTGAAAGAGTTCAAAATTTCACAATGCTTTGCTGAAAATTTCCCCCAAGGTCAACATCAGACAAGACAACATCCTATGACACAAGTACTTGAGGTAGACGATAGGCTAGAATCTTTCGTAATGACACTAGGCGAAATCCAAGAGCAGCTCGATTACGCGGACTCAGCCGAGTGCCAGAAGTTTCTGGTCGACTTTAGCCTGTGCGAGGAAGAAGAGGAGGAAAAAAATACAGATTTCTAGTAAACAGCGGTGCAGCGAAAAACTTGATTAAACATTAAAGCTCTTATCCCAAAAGACAAACCTTTTAAGTGCTATAAAAAATTTGTAATGAGAAACGACTCGCACTACTCGATTCACGCGGTGTACATTGAATATTTCGCAAAGAAAGAATTATTCTATATCACAGCAGAAAACTGTCTGAAGATGAAAAAATTCGAATATAATTTTTCTAGAAATACAGAAAGTATGCTATAACGGCAGCATTTTTAATAATTGAAAAACATAAGTTACCCTTGTATTTTGACGGACAGTTTATTGGAAATTCGATATCGAAAATACGCAAAATTCAGGTAGAAAATTCCAATCAATTTATCTGGATAGAGAATAACGAACTTATTCCTGATGATATATACAGTATTATTACAACAAAATTGATTTACCTATTTTCAATTATTTAGAACAAAAATTATTATTACCTACGGACATTCATCATACCAGAATTATTGAAATAACTTCCAGAGACGTTAAGATTTCAGAAAAAGAAGATTAAGAACTGAAGGATTTTAACAACAGTATTACAGAAGTTCTTCGAAACATCCGTGTTAAGCACTTGAAAACCCCCATCAAAGAAAAAATGCAAAAAATAATTGTTCTATATCAAGAATTTTTTCGCTTGACTCTGAGTCACTCCCATGTACCGATCCAGTAGAGCAGAAAATTGTTTTCTGCAGAGGACATTTTGAGTACAACAGAATGTCTTTTGGTCTAAACAATTCCCCTGCATCGTTTCAACGTACGATGGACAACGCTCTTTGAGGTCTATTTGGTAAGAATTTTTTCACATACAACGATGACATGGTTGACTTTGCCAGTATTCTTGATGAACACAATAAGAACTTACAATTAGTCCTCCAAAGGATTGAAGTATTTGGACTACTCCTTGAACCAACAAACTACAAAGTCTTGAAACCTGAACTTGAATATTTAGAAGATGTCATCACAGCAGAATAAGTTAAACCCAACCCTGTTAAAATTCTGGCAATTTAAGATTTTCAGAAATTAAATTAAGCAAAAGATGTACAATTATTTCTTGAGCTGGCCCGTTACCATAGAAAATTAATTTGCAAAACTTATCTAGTATAGCCAGACATATAACTAAATTAACTCAGAAAAGAAACTACCTTTGATTAGACACCTGACTGTAAGTCGGAATTCTTTAATTCAAAAACAGATTTAATATCAGCACCAGTTCTTCGTTTTCCTGATTTTAACCAGCAATTTACACTTACTACAAACGTTTCAAACATAGGCTTTTTGCTTCCAGATCTTTAATTGAAGCTAAGGAAAATAACACAACAAACGAAAGTCTAAGTCTCACAAGTAACCGTTCACCCCTTCGAATCAGGGATGGTGTAATGTTATATATTTCCTAAAAGCGCTTGTCATGAATAACCCAAATGTGAAATACTAGTGTCAGTCGGTCATTTATATGGGAGTTATGGGCCTTTGAAGTTAACGTGGGAGTAAGTGAGAAAAATATAACTAATCTTATATATTTTTCCTTCGTTTGAATCACAATCAATTCATCAACAAACAAAACTGTGTTCCCTTATGTCTTCCAACTCTCATCATATTCCGATCTGATTACTCAGGTCACAGATAGTGTCTGTTCATAATATAGCAGGGTGTTTAGAGCTTATCTGACAAGAATAATGATTTTTCTCATCGACTTCAATGTTTAAAAATCAGACGGACCACAAGGCTTTGATTTGGCTACACAACGTTAAAGATACCAGTTCTAGACTCCTTCGTTGTAGGCTCACTTTCGTGAGAGAACCAGACTTTCTCTCTCCAATACCAACTTCTGCAATTATAATTTATCAAAATTTAATCAAAACATAGAAGGACAGGCATGATTTGAATCTAAGAAAAGCTAGAGAACGAATTAAGTAAGAAATTCAAAAAAACCAAAGAAAGACTCAATAAGAACATAACTCGGGTTCACCCTGTTTACAAAATAGGACAACTGGTAAGAGCCTTACGTGAACCAAAATCTAATAAGCTTGACCTATCATGGAAAGGCCCTCATAGGATAACTAAAATTGTTTATAACAACAATTAAGAGATTTAGATAAAAAACGAAACATTCAGAGTTCATATTTAATAGATTATACGATGCCTTATCTTTTAGATGAAGGCGATAGGGATCAGTGAAATTGAAGTTGCTAAAGTTCAACGTTTTTTAACATACGTCATCCGACAAGAAGAAGAAGGTTCCCGGCGACAACCTAATATTAGGCTAATTGATACAAACACATGCAAGTCTAGTATTTTTTAAAGATATGAAAGTTCAAGCTGTAATCATTCACCTTACCTAATGCACAAGGAAACCTTTACACTAACACTCAATGGTTACATTGTAATACCTACAGGCAAATTAACCCTAGACTTCTCATGTAAAGATTTCGTTAAAATTGTAGAAATAGTTTAACCCATTTCAATAGTAGGTAAGAACGGCAAAATATATAATAATTGCGACATATTAGATTCAAACACTGAGATAGAAAAGTACTTTTATGAATGGTCCAATATAACCTACAATGCGAACTTTAACTAAAATGACACTCTTGAACTACGTGACCAAATAATTCAGCTACCTAAACAAATATCTAATCAGGACCTTAAATGGGTACGATTTAGCCTTGATGATACGGAGAATATATGAGCAAATATTCCCATACACAGATGTTTGAAGACTTGGAAGGAAACGGTTTAGATTGGTTACATTATTTTAGGACATAAAGCCCTAGCTTTAGGAAGATTGTAACTAATGTATATTTGCGGATTGATTAATTGCATAAGGAATTGCGTTCTCAGAAAACTATGTTTCTTCTGAGTTGAAACACCAACTCATGTTGTGAACTATAGTACAAAAATTTCACCACTTTTGCAACCGGATACTAAACTTCGACCTAAAACCCGAATAAAGTACCGCAATCCCAATTTGCTGCAATTGCTCCTTTCTAAAAAGTCTTAAGTACTATTTTACGCATAACATATTAGAAAATAATAAAGTGGTAATAAAATGTAATATCAAATGCGTCCGTGTATAATGAAAGGAAATGAATTGGACTCTGAAAAAACTCAGACCCAAAAGGGAGAGAAAAAGAAATCAATCCTAGAAGAGAAAAAAATTCAGGCTGTCGAAGAAGATAACCAAGAAAAAGATGACACTTACATTAATTTGAATATACACATAGATGAATTCGGGACATCATCAGAAGAAGAACTTTTACAAACAGAGGAAGTTTTCAAGAAGAAGTAAATCCCGTCCGAAACAGAGGAGGGGAAGCTTATGATAAATTTATAAACATCCTGCTTACACACCGCCCTGCAAGCCAGTATTGGAAGTGGGGAGAGGACTTGCACCAGGGTGTCATCTCCAAATTCTCACGACCTTGTAATCAGTCTTGTGCTGCCTGCACCTTAGAACAGTTCACGCCACAGCAACGCCTACATATTCCGAAACCATTGCGCCTCCAGATCTCTCCGACAAAATCGGGCATCATCCAACCTGTTCTTGGGCAACTTATGATCAGATTTACCGTCACTTGTGGTCCAGCAGGTCCTACCAACCAATGTTAGTGGTTATAATAAACCTAATCTGTATACATGATTGCATTCATCTCTGACTTCACCCGTACTCAGCAGTCCACCTCCTTTACCGATCTAGGCTATTACGCCGCAAACATCAATAATGTGCTCGATGTATTCGTCGGTATCTAAACATAATACGCACCTGTCAACCACGTCGTGATATAAGACGTGCTTACGATAATTTTTGGTGTTGACAACCTTGTCCTAAATCGCGATGACGAATCCTTTAGTTTCTGGAGAGGCTTCTTCTCTGCATTGTGTTTCTTATTCCTCTATGGTTTCTGCTCTGATACTCAAGGCCTGCTCTGAGGACAAATTTAAGGGCGCGTAATCGACATATGCTTCACCGTTGGTTTTGTGAATCACAACATTTCACTTGCTGTTAAAATAGTCCTGCAACTGTATAACATATGAATTACACAGTTGCTTGACATCTACAACTCCCTAACCTCTATATCATGGATGCTTTTTATAACCTTTCAAGGTCGGTTTGGGAATATTCAACGAGCCCAAAGGAGTACGTGAGGAAAGGGATAGCATAACTGGTAATTGTTAAATACGATTTTCTCAACTATCGTAGGCTGAATACCATTAGACTCAAGAATATCCAGATATTTATATGATTTGAAATCATCCATTGCCTCAATGTCATTCTCGTTCTCTGTCTCTAGCTGTGCGGTCCCTAATTCTTCTCTGATTAAATGCCTTGTTCTGCATTTATCTAGCCCAAACTCCATGTGAATATCATTGGATAACTGCTTTGTGGTATGACTCACTTGCTGCAGTTTCTGGTTTGAACTAGCGTATAGCTTCAGGTTATCCATGTACAGACGATAAGTCAGTTGATGACCATCCTCATTATTATGTATTTTGAACCCCTGAGACCTGTTATTTATTATTTTTCTATGTGGGATCAACGCTGAATATATATATATATATATATCACGTCGTGTCAGTAGCACTCAATGGCGCAGTGTACACTCTGCATGGTATCAATCAGATTCAGAGAATTGAAAACGGAAACAAATTCGGAATAGGCATATGTTCACTATTTTATAAAACCCAAACCGCTGTATTCTAAATCGAACGTTAGAAAGGATATATGATATTCTCTTATTCATTAGTTTATTATTATTATTATAGAACTTTATGACGCTGAATTTGAATATGATGAATATAATCATAATATTGATTGATTATATAAAAATTTTGTATTTGTTTGGTTTCATTTTTTTGGTCGATTAACCAACGTTAAATTTACAGTCTATTTATGTTAGTTAACACACGGAAATGAATGAAACCTCCAAACAAAAAATCAAATGCAATATTGAATATGCTAAAATCATATCACTACTTCTGTCTTCAACTTGCACGTTAGCAAATTGAGCTTTGAAAAAATCTTATTTTCATGGTTTTTCAACTTTTTGGATATAAATTTCCGAATAGTTAGTTCACACCAAGTTTTGTCAAACAGCACGGAGTACGTGGAAAGTCGACTAAATGGAATTTCGAACTGGTCAGTACTAATCAATTTTTTCGAACCAAACTGAGCCAGTCAAAAGTCGTCAAAACCGACTTTCTATATGGTCAGTTCAAATCGAATTTTTCCGAACTGAACGGAGTGCGCCAAATGTTGAGATAAAAAAAACTACTTTTAAACTGCTCAATTCACATCGTTTTATTTTTCATCGATCTAAGCGCCTCGAAAGTCGTCAAACCCAAATTTCAAACTGGATCAGTTTGAATAAAATATTGTTCAATGAGAAATCAGCAATTTCGGTTCAAAAAAATCGATTTGAACCGAATAATGAACAGGTCTAGTTTCAACTGTCAAAAAAATACTACGAAATCAAAAACTTCCATTTTGCGACCAAACTATGCAAGATATGTTCAAAAATATAAATGAATGAACATTGTTCTTCCAAAAAGCTCTACAAATTTGTTATAGATCATTTTTATATCGCACACGTAGTTTTCCTTTGAGTCGTGAAAAATAACATTGAAAATTAACCAATTACATTTTTAAAAAAAACAGCTATGATAAATAACTAATTTCAATTTATGGAAAAATGACACGATACGATAATAATAGTAACATAAATCATATAAATTATAATCTTAAATTGAATATAATAGAGTCCAACATTCTCTTACAAATTTTGCATTTTAAACATACTTCAATCGAGTGCGAAGAGGTAAACACGTGATGAGAATGTGTTGGTTCAAGCCGAAAATGCTTTAACAAAAGAGAATTTATAATCGTAAAATTGAAATTTTCTATGGTTCAACCGTTGATTTTAAAAGGTCCTTGTACAAGAGTGAGAGAAATACAGAGATCCAGCGCGAAGCGCGTGGTCTAACAGACGTGCACGATGAGAATAAGCCCGCGCAGTAGGCATATTATTACAAATAAATTATTTGCCTGAACGAAAGTCGCCTACCATTATTGCTTTAAAATTACTTGATATTGGGCGATTGATGCCTGCAGGACATTCCTTGACATCTTCTTTAGTCATATCTTCCACCGCGCCGCTGTTGATGTTTATTTTTACCCGTTTTTGGGATATATATATTCCACGAAGCCTTTTATTACCCTCCACTATTGCAAAGATGACACCATCGGAGGTTGATAATACAGTCAGTTCTTTGGTCGAAACTGGCACAAAAGAATTATTTTCTCCTTTTAATTTGAATGGTTCATCGCGAGCAAAAG
Source organism: Andricus grossulariae (assembly GCA_011634705.1). Classification (NCBI taxonomy): domain Eukaryota; kingdom Metazoa; phylum Arthropoda; class Insecta; order Hymenoptera; family Cynipidae; genus Andricus; species Andricus grossulariae. The sequence goes on along the minus strand of JAABKJ010000755.1, from coordinate 48,497,780 downwards.
CATATCTTCGTAATTCAAATTGCCGGTTTCGATTCGTCTTGGGAATCAGCCGAACAAATCTAAGTTGATGAGGTTTAACTCCAAGTAGGCGTACAGAAGAATGCGTGGCAGGAGGAGACCTCGACCTGACTCCATGCGGAGGCTCGACAGTAGAAGAAGACCTGACTGAAAACCCCGAAGAATGAGGCCTCGTAGTAGGAAGAGACCTCCCATTATTATCGCCTACCATTATTGCTTTGAAATTACTTGATATTGGGCGGTGCATGCCAGCAGGGCATTCCTCGACTTCTTCGCGGGTCATATCTTTAATCGCGCCACTGTTCATGTTTATTTTTACCCGTCTTTGGCAGTTAAAGTGCACTATGTAGACTGCGCGAAGGCTTTTATTACCCTCCACTATCGCGAAGACATCGCCATTGGACGTTGATAATACAGTCAGTTGTTTGTTTGGAACTGGCACAAGCGAATTATTTTCTCCTTTTAATTTAATTGGTTCATCGGGAGAAAAAGTGTGTCTTCGTAATTCGAATTGCCGGTTCGGATTCGTGTTAGGAATAAGCCGAACAAATCTAAGTTGATCACGTTCAAGTCCAAATAGGTGTACAGAAGAATGCTCGACAGGCAAAGGCCTGGATTTCACACGAAGAGGTGGATTGGCAGGAGGAGAAGACCTGACTGGTAAACCCGGAGAATGAGCTCTAGCAGTAGGAAAAGACTTTCCAGGAGAATCATGTCTGTCGGGAGAAGAAGTTCCGTAACGAGGATAGTACGGAATAGGTTCGCCATTAGGTAAATATTCAAACTGTGAACTTAAATCTGCAATAAAAAACACAGAATTACATTTTCGATGTGTATTCTCTTCCACATAGTTTTCTTTAATTTTCTCTGTCAACATATTTTTCTCTTCCGGAGAGAGAAGTTCATACCCAACTTCATTTCATCAACAAGAATCGCAGGATTATATGCAGAAGGACAAAAAGATATTTTCAAATTACTCCCCTGTTAAATCCCAAACCCTTTTCTACAAGGAAAGGCACCGTGGCACTGAAGTAACCGAAATAACCTACTCTTTTTGACGAAATGAGGTTAGGTACTCAAGAGGCGCGGTACTTTACTTTCTCAATTGCTCGTTTTTCCAATTGTCCACCTTTTTGTCTAAAACTTTTATTATATGATTAAAAGTTTAATCAATTTATTGAAAATTCAATAATTTGGTTACAAAGTTATCTTTTTTGGTTGAAAATTCGTCGTATATGTACAAAATATGTCTAAAATAGTAAATATGTCTAAAATTTAATGTTTTGGTGAAAGATTCATCGTATATGTAGAAAATTAATTCGTGTAACAGAAAATTTCACTATTTCGTTTTTGGTTGAAAATTAAACTTTTTTTGTTCACACGTTGGCGGATATTTTGTCTCTTTCTATATCAGGAACGTCTCATGGGAATTGGAGGTCTTGTACTTTGCCGAAATATTCATTTTTGTCAACAATAACTAATGCGATTTTTTATTTAAAAGATGAGTTATGGGCCTAATTTTAGTATCATTGATTGGTTTTGGTGCCGGTCAGACCGGACATAATATGGATTTTGGACTTCTTTGGACTTTTTCATGTTTAAAAATGTCAGTAATCGAATTACTCAATAGTATAACTTATCAATCTTTTATGCTTGGCCTCACCCCTGCGCATTAAAACCAAGAAATACTGAGCGTAGGACAGCTGTTTACAAAAAGATACAATAAAAAGTAAAGAATCAGCATTAGTTCGCCATTTGTATTTAAATACAATTTTAAGCAATAACAATTCAAAAATCACCTAAAGAATCGAAATATTTATATTTAGAAGAAAACTAAAAGTACGATTACGAACGAAACATTACATCAACCGTTTTTGTTTTTCTTTGTCCCTCCTTGATAATTTTTTTGTTTTTGAAATGGAATGAAAATGTTTGTAAATTATGAGTCACACCTGCAAATATAATTGAAAGTCAATCAGCTGCTCGCGAGATATAACGTTTTCAAAAAAGTCAGGTCTCACTTAAATTTCATTGTGCATATTTTTCTCTGGACAAAAAAGTTGTCGCATTTTCCGTTTTTGAAGCAAAACCGCAAAACCCGTTATCTCCAAAATAATTTTTGTGTGTATTTTTTGACTTCAACTCGCTGTCGCTAAGCCAATACTTTGAATCTTTTGATGAAAATTGTAGGAAATATTCTTTAGTGCGTTGAGGACTGTAAGATTGAATAAGTAATCACTTTTATTCAAACAAAAGTTATATATTTTTACGTGATTCAGAACTTCAAGCTCATAGGGCGTCCAGGAAATTTTAAGCAATGAAGAAGTTTCAGCGTAAAGTTTAGAAAGGTATAAATATATTATTCACCCAAAGAATTATTTAGAATAAATCATGATTAAAGCCATGTAAATGTAACGACAACATTTTTCTTCACATTTTTTTGCGCAACTTAGTTCTTTTCTTGCTTACCTTCTACAAAATATCATTAAAAGTGAATAAATTAAATTGTTTATAATAAATATAATAGAAAAATGTTCTTATTGAATGCGTTTCTCGAAGAAAAAAGTTTTTTTCCATTAAATCTACTTGCAAGTAAGCTAATATTAATATCCCATAAACGTGTTTTGCTGTTCATTAAACTTACAATTTTCATAAATAAATTTTAAGACAAATGTGCAACAGGTACGTATATTTAAAAAAATCACCTCTTCATGTAGAAAACTGTTATAGTCACACATTTGTCTGAAAATTCATTGATAAACATTATAAATTTTATTACCAACAAAATATTCGTATCGAATATCTATATTAGCTTACTTATAAGAAAATTTACTCCTATGGGTACAGATGCAATAATACTGATAAATAGTCAGTTTATATCAGCATTTTTTTCAAAGATAAAAGATCATATTCTTGAAAATGCTAACTTTGTAAATTTATTTACATAGATATTTTTGCGCACATAAAGCTCGAGACCAAGCATTATTTGTAATTCGGAATTCAATGAAGAAAATTGTCGATTGTAATTGAATTTCTTGTGAAACTTGCTTAGGCATCTCAGGGTTTTGATAAATTGCAGAGCTTTTTTTGATACTTTTTTAGCTACGCATAGGTTTTTCAAATTTTAATTAAAGAAAGGTATGCCTAAGGAAATTATTCTACGTAAAAAAAGAAATCTATTAATGGAAATAGAAGCGCACGTTTTCTCAAATTTGGATGATGCTAAAAATTAACTTTTCATATTAAAAGAAACGTGATAGTTGTCTATCCATTTAAAAACTTGTCAGTCCTAGCCAGCTCTTCAGCCTGACGCGACTGCGCTTGCGCACAAGGGACACAAGCGTAAATTCACCGTTAGAACCTTATAGCATGCTAACAATAGAAAGATACAAATTCTGATTATGACATAATCGCTTTATCAGGATGCGTATTACAATTTTTTCAATTTTTTGAGCCAATAATCTCATATTCGAAACTCTGTGGGTTAGGCGTTTATTGCATCTCACCTTTCAATTTGGAGCTTCCCATATGGTACGAATTCCGTATCAATAGAAATAATTTTCGAATTCAATTGTTGTTAAGCCGAAATTTTTGGATTTCCCCGGAATAACTTCAGATTATATTCGTACTCGTTTCGGACAAACACGAATGAAGTTTGAAAGAATATAGCAATTTGGGAAGTGCACACATTCTTATTTGCGTATAACTTCAAAATTCACTCAAAATAATAGATATATTATATTATTATATTCACCAAAAGGATTAAGGAATACCGCTAAGGATAAGACTAGAGTTGAAATGCTCCTCATCTTTTCTGATTAGAGGAAAAACTAACTAACGTATCAATGAAGAATTTGATTAATAATGTAACTGAAGAATATTCTAGTGTTTCACTGAATTATATAACCCATGTTCTACATACGTTATCTCTCAATAGGCATTAAGATTGTCGTTCTCGGATATTTACATTTCAATAAAGTCTGTTTCAAAAGTAAAAAAATATAATTACGAAACTCGTTCGAACTGATATCACAATTGACATAATAGTTTCCATTTAATATAAATCAGTTGGTTAGTTCAATTTTCTAATTGAACATAAAGTAAGTCCCTTTTCTGGCCTTCCTCTATCAGATACACCAAGGAAATTTCGATATATAATCTATAATTGAACCTACTTCGGATCACAAACATTATTATATATAGAAGTCCTACATTTGTATATTCTTATAATAATGAGAAGGTTTTAGTATTTTTGTTTGTTGTAGTCATCGTTGTTGTTGTTGTTGCTGTAGTCGTTGTCATTGTCGTCTATATATTGAAAAGAATTTAAGAGACTAATCGGATTGAATTGCACTTTGGCACACGTTTTTGGGAACCAAAAAGTAAGGTTGATTTTGGTAACCAGCTGATTTTAAACAGAAAAAAGAAATTGGTATTGAAATATCTATCAACCTCCATGTTTAGTTTGAAGATTGTTTTTTTTTTTGTTGATCACTGGGGTTGATAATAAATCCACAATTATTTTGCAACGTTTTGTCAGCTTGGTTTGCTGACCTCTTCAGGCTTATAAGTTTAAATTAAAAAATCACGTTGGACACTAAATTATACAGTTGAAAAATAATTCAACTAGTCTGCGATTGGAATTGACGTTTACACGTCGTCTGTGAGGTGAGGACCGTAACTTATAAGCCTGAAGAGGTCAGCAAACCAAGCTGACGAAACGTTGCACCACTTGAGAATTGGCACTGGTAACCAGAAATGATATTCATATTCAATTGCCTATAATTGTAACATTTACTGAACAGCCGTGTTGTCCATATACGTACTTGGAAGATATATGCACGGCAGGAAGAGACCTTGACACAAATAGGAGGCTCGGCAGTAGGAAGAGACCTTTCATTATTATCACACTTATCCATAAATATAATAAATAGCCATGAGGACATAACGCATCCTTGTTTAACGCCTTGCACAATATCGAAAGAGTCACTCAGTTTCCCATTTACCCTTACACTCGCTTTACTGCAATATAACCTAAAATTTGTAAGCAATTTTTAATCTAATAATTTCGTATTAAAAATACCAATAATTTTCAACGAAAAATGCTAACATAACCGACAATTGTTAAGAATTGCAAATCTTCTTCGAAATGTAATGGGGTTTGTTTAAAATAACCGATTTCCTATGAAAAACGTTAATGTAACCTGAAATTCTTCAAAAATTGCAAATATTGTTCGATACATAATTATTATTTTTTTAATACCCATTTTCGATGTAAAACGTTAACATAACCTGACATTGTTGAAAATTAAGAATCTTGAAGATGATTTTTGTTCAGAACTTTAAACTTCGGGCTTTTATATTAAAATTGTTTTAAAAAATACTAACTTTTAGTGTAAAGGACTAACATAAAAAATGTATTACAATATTTTAAATAATTTATTAGATAATTTGAAAGTTTTAATTCAACTGCCCAAGAATATTTAAAAAGCGTAAATCTTCCTCAATTCGCATAAGATTTTCGATGATTTTTCTTATTAAAAAGGATTATTTATAGATTACATTTTAAAAATTTCAAATTTAACATCTAAAATAACTTCAAGTAATGAAAAGCCAACCAGGTTTTCAACAACAATGATTGCGAAATTTTCGAGAAATATCGTTATACCACTTTTTTAGATAGGATAATAATATTATTCTATCTAAAAAAATGTATTATCATATTTATTATCAAAATACATTATGATATTATGGTAATGATATGAGATTATATATGTATTCCTAATTAAGTAGTATACGAAATTATTATAAATAATTCTAATTATTATGCAAAGTTTTTAAAGGAAGAACATTGAAGTTTTCCTGTCATAATATTTTCTTAAAATTGACGTTTATGGATTTTTAATACTAAAGTGGCGTCGAGATTGATTAAGATCATTTAAAAAATTGTGAATGTTGCTAAACCCGTCTTATCTCTTATGTTAGTTTCTTTCGTAATTCAATAAATTAGCTTGGTCGTAAAATATCTAGTTTTAGTAGAGGAAAGTTAAATGGGCTCGTTATAACCGTCTCTTCGCGTATCATCTTGCGGTGTCAATTATCCCATATATACTCATCTGCAGAAGTTGATCAAAATTTCAAAAGTGTATACAAATTAGCGAAAAATGAAAATTTAATAGGTTTTACTTTTCATAAAGTAACACCTAATTACTCAGAAAATAGAATTTTTATTTTCGATAACTTTCTGAGTTATAATTTTAAAAGTAACCGACTAGTTGAAAGGTTCTCAATGCAAAAATTTAGAACAAACTTAAAAGATTGCTTACCTATAACAATATTTTCATTTTGGAAGCAGAATTTTCCCATAAGTAAAATTTAGTCGAGAATGTTTTTAGATTTGGTCGTTTTCCAATTGCAAGTTTAATTGTTTCTGGTTTAAAACCAGTTTTTATTTCAAAAGTGAAACGCTTTAAGGGCATCAATTCAAGCCGCGATGGTCAATTATTATGACGAGTAGGTCACGTTGATTAGTGAACTTGAACTAAACGAGCAACAGCTTTTGCAGTCGCTGAGCGCGAGAGTTTTCAATTATTCTGAGAGGCACTCGAAATATTTTCTCCCATAGAAAAATAGCTGTTATTTTGTTTAAATATTGTAAAAAAAATATGTGAGAGATTGAATCTCTTCAGCGAGGCTCTTCAAAAGAGTTTCAATTTACCCGGAAATAAAAACTTAACCTGTTGTAGTGATTTAATTATTTTTGGTCTTAAAGTAGTCTTTCCACATTCTAGAAAAGGGAACAAATGCAAACTGAGCAAAGAAATGCACCCTGATTACATTTTTTAATTCAACGTATTATTAGTTCGAGTACAATGGACCCCATCAGATTTCGAACGAGATTCCTTAAACAGATCCATGTGCCCAAGCGGATACGTGTCCCCAAGCGGATCCATGTGCCCAAGCGGATCCATGAGCCCAAGCGGATACGTGTACCCAAGCGGATGCATGTATCCGAGTGGGTACATGGAATTGTTGAAATTCAGGATTCAAGTATGGAAATATACAATGAAAATTCTACAAGATATTTATAAACTTTATAACATAACATACACGTAATAAAAAATAAGCATCAAACAAAAATATCTTGTTATAAATACGGCTGATACAATATTTTGTTGATCCAAGAGAATTTTTCTTATTTAAAGAAAATGTAATTAATTACAGAAAAATAGGATTTATCGTTCAAGTACATTTTCTTATGAAAAGAAAATTTTTCGGTGTCAAAAGAATATTATATCTTCCGTATTCGCACCAATAGTGTCTTGATTCCATGCTAATTTTTTCCGTGTGTCAACTGAGATTGAATGATTCAAAAATAAAATGAATTCACCGAAAATATTTCACCGGACTTTAATATATTTTAAAAATGGAATTTCAATAATAACGATTGGGTTTGCTGAGAAATTTAAGCTTACAGTTTCTTCTGACAAAAATAATATCAATTATTTGTGAAACATGAAAAAATTATTGCTGAACAAATTTGTTTGAAAACAATAATTTTTTCCACATATTTACTGATATTTACATTAGTAAATAATTATTAAATATTTCAAGGATTTTACACTGCTAAGGTTCTTTCTTTTCACTTTAAAATAAAAATGTACTTTTGAAACCAGAAAAAAATGGTTTTACTTGATTAAACCTGGATACAAAGGCTCTATATGTTTTCCACTTGAACTCTTTAGGATATAATGAATCCTTTTTCGTGATAAATTCACGTCATTTATTTTATATAGCAGTAAATGCACGGGTGCAAATTGCGCATTCATGTATCTGGATTTTTATTACCTAACATTAAAAATATTAACCATTTTAAAATCCATTTTTGAACAAATTTTAAAAAATAGGTTTGAGAAATTTTTATAACAATAATTAATAATTAATTAATAATTTCAAATTAAAAGCGCTTGAAATTTAAAAAAAATGTATTGAATGATTTTAAATCGAAAATTTTCCAATTCAAACAATTTTTGATTGAGTAAAAATTTTTTAATTCAAAGGAATTGAAATTGCATTATTTCTAATTAAAAGCGTTCAAAATTTTATATTAAAACTTTTTTATACTAAAACCTCAAAACCTTGAAATTTTTCATTATTTTAAGTCAATTAAAATCGTTTAAAAATGAACAGTTGAAAAATTTGTAATTATACTTCTCACAATTTAACCATTTCAATTGCAAAATTAGAAATTATGAAACGGAAAAATTGAAAATTTAGCGTTCAGCCAAAAATTAAAAACTTTGAAATTGTAACCATTCAAAATGAAACAAATTATTAATTATTTAATTACTGAGGTATCAATTTCAGATAGTTCGATTTTTATCTATTTGGATTTTAAATAACACAATTTTTAACTTTTTTATTTCAAATCGTTTAATTGTTAACACTTCATTTAGAATTATTATTCATTCTTGAAATCTTCCAATCAATTATTTTTCAATTTTAAATGATTCATTTGTTTAAATCGTCAACTTAAAGTTGAATAATTTCAAGATATTACATTAAAAATTAAAGATTAAAAAAAAACACACAACAAGATCGCCATGACTCCAATGTTTGAAATTGCACAATTTTAAGCATTTGAATTCAAAAATTTTTTTTAAGTTGAGTATAAATTTTTAAATATTTTGCAACATGTTTGAATATAAAATAATTCCATTTTTAAAGCCTAGTACTAAAATATTCTAATTTTTAAGGATAGAATTTGACAAATCATTTTCTTAATTTTTTATTGTCAAACTGACTATCAAGGCTTTTAATATAATTTTTTGCAATTTTGAAATATTTAAGAGTGAAATTGTCCTTACATTTTAATATTAAAATCAAAAACTGTTATGGATTTAAATTAAAATTTTTTGAATTATTAAGGCTATCAATTAAAATTATTGTTCAATATTATCAGTCGAATTCCCAACATAAATCTAAAATGTTTCAGGGTGCCTCTAGAAACAAAAACAAATTTTTGGTAATTTTCCGGTTATCAAGCATTTTCCTAAGTCATTAATAAGCATAAAAACCCTTCTCGTCACTATAGTGAAAAGAACATTTATGTAATTGATATAAAAAGAGTTATAAATAGTTCAAGAAGTATCCACTCAAAACCTAGTTAATGCTTATTTTTTCGAATAAATATTAAAAAGTTGATTTTTTAACATGATAATATTTTTAAGAAAATACCCTAAGATTTTTTCTTCAAGTAAAAAGAGTTCAATTTATTTTTGACATCCATTTTTGACCTCCTTGCTTTTGAAGCAGAAAAACTTTAGTTTCAAGGCCTCAAAAATTAAATTGTTTTAGAATTGCACATTCAAACTATAAATATAAATTGAAATAATAAAAATTTCAAAAATGCTCAATTTTATTAATAAGTATCATACCATGTGGTACTAAGTGGCACTAAAAGTGATTGGACAGATGCTTTTACTAAAAAATGTGATTTTTATTTTTTTTAAATCACTGTCATTTTTAGTGCTAAAAATGGAAGAATTTTAAATATTGTGATTCTTCAAGGTTAAATTATTCTAAAACCTTTAAAAATTAGATACTTTCTAATTGGAGACTTTTAAAATTAATCAATTCAAACTTGAAGCGTTGAAAATTAAACAATTCCAAAATTCGTTTGATAATCGGAGAATTATCGAAGAAAAAACTCTGTTTTCAGCATCAGCGCTAGTATGCTTGAAATATTTTGAAAATGTTGGTTTACTCCATGAAAATAAAAATAAATGTTACTACTAAAATAATATCAACTTATAAATATTATTATTATTAGATTAAACTTCTGCACAAATGTTGCATTATGATTGTTTTTTTTCAATGATTCAAGTTTTTTTACAATCGTGGCATTTAAATGTATGTAAATGGAATATTCGTTTAATTTTAAGCTGCGTTTATTTTTATAAATCATTTTTCTTTTGAAGTGATTATCCCTTTGTTTTTGAATCACGGACTTGGCGCTTTTAATTATTTTAATTAATTAATTAAATCAATTATATATCATAAAAATCGATTTCTTTGTTTCCAAGAAATATTTGTTAAAACTTAGGGTACGCTTCTTTGACCCAAGGAATCACATCTTCCAATAAAGAAAAAATGTTTACTTCAGCCGACGGACTTTAATTTGTTTAAAAGAAATATTTTCTTGATTTAAAATCGCATTTGCTATACGAACTACCTAATTTTTAAGTATAAATATCTTATTTCTTTCAAACAATAATAATATTTCACTGACTGATTTTAGAATAAATTCGTGTAGTTTAAAAAAGTCATTGGAATTATTCACAGATCGAAAAAAAAACAGTAAAAAAAACAACAGTTTTTTCGAAAAAAACAAAATTTCGAAAAACTTGAAATTTTTTGAATTTTTAATATTTCTGGCTAATATTTCTGCCTTGAAATATATTTCTGACAAAAATAAATTTGAGGGTCTGAGTGACCCATAGTGTGCTCCGAGGGTTAATTTAGATATTGAAGAAATGTTCTAATAGGACGTATTCAGTACGATAATTTCTGTGAATCAAGTAAGTTTTCTTTGATTCATAGCTTTTTTTCTCAGTGTACCAAATAAAATGGGATGAAAATGTTTTTGTTTTATTCAATGGCAATTGTTACCCGTACCGAAAAAAGGGCCATTCGTACTGGATTTTTTTACACGTAGCCACGACCATGTTTAATTATATATTTCATGGAATCTGGCACGGAAAATAAACATTCCGTTAACATATTCAAACTATATGTGATAGATATGTGGTAGAAATTTTAGTGCAGTTTGGAATTCGGGAGGTTTGGCGGTATATGGAGAGTTTGAGAAGCAAACATGGAATCCTACTCGGTGGTAATATCAGCATGTCTACTCAGAACACGAGGAAGTGGAGAACATCATTCCAGTGGTTTCGATTTCAGTTTAGAATTTAGAATCTCATGAGCATGTGAGCACACTAATTGTGCTTTTTTCATCTTCAAACTTACTGAGAGGCCTTACTTTGTTGTTTCAGCATCCGAAAAATTTCACTGCTCCAGAGGATCTAGTTCGGAATTCACGACTTTGAAAACAAGCTCGGATCTAAAAAATTACTTTCTAAACATTCAGCGACTACAATATACGAAAAGTTTGCATTTCGAATTCTATTGCATAATTTGGAAGTTCAAAAACGTTTAGTGTTGAAAATTAGGAGATAGGTCTTTAAATATTTGATCTAAAACATAAATAAGGCAAAAAAACTAGTCACCGCTAAGACGCCAGTGATAGCCAATTTGCAGATTTTTATGTAAAAATAAAGAAGAAACCTTTTAAAAACGTTATGAAATTAAATTTTTTATGCTATATTCAATATTGATGAATATAAATAAATTTTTATTAATAAAGAGGATGATATCCCGCACTGAAAATTAATTTATGTTTGTGCTAAAACCTTTAAAATAACGTTATAGAACCTACGCGAATACTGAATACATACTGGCCCACTTGATTTATTTTGTAGAGCAGGACTTTTCTAGGACAAAAGTATCGGAAAAGTCCCACTTCTTTTTTCTGGATCAGGACTCTCTTAGGACAAAAGTGCCGGAAAATTTTCGTTTGAGTCTTATTACATGTTTATCAGTCCTAAATAATTCTTTTAATATTTTGAACTATTCTAGTACTTTAGTCCTATTTTAGCAGTACTGTTTTGGGACATAAATCGCATCAGCACTTGTCAAAATTTGGAAAAAATAAGATGGTACTTATCTAGTACTTTTGTTCCAGAAATTATTTAGAACTTATAAAAATTTCAAAAAAATTAGGTGGGATTTTTCCGGTACTTTTTTCTAAATAAAGACAAGCACAAAACCAAAAAATTAATTGAAGCTTTTCCGGTATATTTTCCTAATAAAATCCTAGCGAAACGGGACATATTTTAACCTTTTTTTAAACTTTTTTTTACTTGAGTTCTATTTAAGCAGCACTTTTTTGGAATATAAATTCCATCGGCACTTGTATAAATATAGAAAAAAATAAATTGGAACTTATCTAGTACTTTTGTCCCAGAAATTATTTAGAACTTGTAAAAATTTAAAAAGAATTAGATGGGATTTTTCCGGAACGTTTTTCCTAGAAAGGTCCTGCTCAAAACAAAAAATTAAGTGGAACTTTTCCGGCACTTTTATCCTAAAAAAATCCTATCGAAACAGGACGTATTATGAACTTTTTTTGTTACATCAGTCCTATTTCGGTACTACTATTTTTTAACATAAATCTCGTCAACACTTGAAAAATTAAAAAAAAAAAAACTTGTCTAATACTTTTGTCCCGGAATTTATTTAGAACTTGTAATAATTGGAATGAATTGAGTGGAACATTTCCGGTACTTTATTCCTACTTCAGCGACACCTTATTGGAACATGAATCCTATTAGCACTTTTGTAAACATTTCGAAAAAATAAATAAAATGGATCTAATCTAGTATTTTTATCCAAAAATTATATAGGACTTGTAAAAATTTTAAAAGAATTAATTTGGAGTTTTCCGGTTCTATATCTTAAGAAAGAACTAATCAAAAGAATAAAAAAGCGGGACATTTCGCAGTATTTTTGTCCTAAAAAAGTCCTGGTGAAACGGGAAATATTTAGAACTTTTTGATACTTTAGTTCTACTTCAGCAGTACTTTTTGGACATAAGTATCACGAGCATTTGTCAAAATTTCGGAAAAAATAAAATGGATATTTCCTAGTACTTTTATCCCAAAAATCATTTACGACTTGTAACATATTCAACAACAAAAAATAAAGAGGGAGCTTTCCGGTATTTTGCCCTAAAAAAAGTTCTGGTGAAATGGGACATATTTTCATCTTTTTTTGTTACTTTACTACTATTTCAGCATTGATTTTTTTGGGACATGAACCCCATAAGCACTTGTATAAATTTCATTAAAATTAAACTTTCCTACTAAACAAAAAATTCCGGTTAAAAAAAAATAAATAAAATAAGTGGGATTTTTTCAATATTTTTGTCCTACAAAAGTCTCATCAGCACTTGTAAACATTTCGTAAAAATAAAATGGAAGCGCGACTTTCTCCGGGATCCCAATGGGATTTCAAAGGAACTTTTTGTACGTGGGTGCAGCGCAATCTTGGAAGGTAATTTTTTTTTAATTTCAATGACTTTTAATATATTTTATTGACTTTATGAACTGGTTAAGCTAAGATGGCAGACTGGCGATTACTGGACTTTTGTTGCACTTTTATTTTTAATATTTGATTTGAAAAATATAAATAAGTATTTGGCGAAGAGCACATAGGGCGTTTTACCATAGGGGCGATTCATAAATTATGTAACAGCTTTTGAGGGGAAAAGAATTTACGAAAATCTTACAATCTGTTACATGGGGAGTGAATCGATACTGTTACATGATATTTTCATCAAATCAACCTTAGGGGTCGTGCATAAATTACGTAACGCTATTTTCCGAGAACTTTGACCCCTCCCCCCTATGTAACGCTTTGTCCGACTTTTCCCTGTAGTTTTTCACCATTATGTAACACAAAGTTAGACACCCCCCCCCCCAACTGTTGCGTTATTTCTGCACGACCCTTTATAGGAAATACATATGTCCAAAGTTACAGTATATAATGTCAAAGTTTAGTAATTTTATGATAAAATATTTTAATGACATTATAAAGACTTCATCACTGTGTAATAAGTTTATGAAATGTAAAAAGATTTCAGTAATTTCAAATGGTTTTAAAGCTCTCAATAAGTTATTTTAATGATTTTTCCAGGATTTCTTACAACTTAAAGAATTTCAAGGATTATCATAATATTTTATTTTATTTCATAGGATTTCAAGGGATTTTATTATCTTTCAATGAAATATCAAAAAATTTATGTACGAGAATTGAGGTATTTCAAAGATTTAAACAGATTTCAAATTTTTTATGGCACTTCCAAAGATTTGACAAAATTTGGAAGATTTTTAAAAATTTCGAAGACTTTAGGATATTTTAAAAGATTCCAAGGAATTTCACAATATTTCAAGAGATTTCGAAGAATTTAAAGATTTAAGGGTATTTTTTAAAGATTCCAAGTTATTTTCAAGAGGTTTAAAAAATTGCGTGGGATTTCATAAGATTAAAAAAAGACAAGGAATTGAGAAATGAATTAAAAGTTTTTTACAGAACCTATAAGGTTTTAAATATATTTTAAAAGATTCTAAAGAATTTTTAGGCATTTTAACAGATTTTATCAGATTTCTAAGTATTTCAATAATTCTAAAGGTCTTAAAAGCTTTCAAGGGATTTGAAGTAATTTTAAGAAATATCATCAGATTTCACGTCACTTCACGGGATTTTATAATATTATAATGAATTTTTAAAAGATTTAAAAGTTTCAAGGGATTTCAAACATTTTTCAAAGGGTTGGAAATAATTTAGGGTATTTCAAATTATTCCAAGGAAGTTTCAAGATATTAAAATAATCTCAAGGAATTTCAAGGAATATCATCAGGCTCAATGTAAATTCACGTGATTTCAAGGGGGTGTTGTAATATATTAATGATGTTTCAAATAATTCAGTCACCAGAATTGAGGGATTTCAAAGCATTTTAAAGATTTGAAGAGATTTTTAAATATTTCTAGGTATTTCCAAATATTTTGAAGAATTAACAGGATCTTACACACAAAATCATTTTACATTTTTTAAGTTTATCTGGCTTTGCACCATTTACTAAATGCGGCCTTTGATTTGGTGATCTACTTTTTTAGATTTGACGCCAGATCAAACAGGAAGTAGAAGTATCTAAAACCTTTAGTGAAGGGTTTCGATATTCTAAATTGTTGTTAAAAATATAAAATTAAATGATTTGATATCAAAATTGACAAAATTGTATAATCTCTAGTTTTGATGTTATGTTGTCGATAAGCGTAGTGAAATAATTTTCTGTAGATGGAATGCCGGTTTTTGATCTACTAGTCTGAACCAAGAGCGTCATAGTCTTGAGCTGTGAAAAATTCCACTCTAGCACCGCTGGGATTCGAACCCAGGTCTACAGATTGCCGGTCTGGTGCTCTAACCCACTAAGCTACGGAGGGTTAGAGTACCAGAACGGCAATATGTAGACCTGGTTTCGAATCCCAGCGGAGCAAGAGAGAAACTTTTTTTTACAGATAAAGACCACAACCATTTTGGTTTTGACTAGTATTTTGAAAACCGTCATTCCAGCAACAAAAGAATTATTGTATAATCTCGTTTTGTATTACATGTTATTAAAGTTTGTTATGTAATTAACTAAATTGTAATTTGTGGATGGCCCCTTATGTTACTTCAATTTGAAACAGTAATGAATAAAGTGTTATATAATTTCCTGTCAGATGAGGAAGAAAAAAAACACGTTTCTTCTCATCAGATATCAGATGCAAAATATGTAGCAAAAAGTATTTTTAATTTCAGACTTCCTTTCAATTATATAACGTGATCTCAATGAGCGTTACGGCACTAGAATCACGTGGAATTTTACGCATAAGGAAAAGGCGCCCACGCGTGAGTTGCACCTGCTCAGAAAAACATAATTTGTACTTGAGCGAATGCATGAATGTATGGAAGAACTCGATTCTTTTGACATTGACATCGCGTATTTATTTCAAGGTCACATGCACTTGGAATAAAATACTCATCTGCCTTGATGTAATGAATGAAACAGGTCTTAAAATGGTACTCTTTATAAACCATAAAGATTCCCCTTCTTCGTCACAAATCATTACTCAAAGTTTGAACCCCCCCTAGCGTGACGTCACAAATACGACCCCGCCCTACCCTTTAGGTCAACATTTTTATGTCGATTTCATTTTCAAAATACTCTTAGAATAGGGGAAATAGGGTAATTTTTCAGTAAAATGAAGGAATAATAGTGGAATAAATTCTTTCAAATAAAATTAATGTATATAGGTACTACATTGAATTCAGTACGGAACGTTCAAGATTTAAAGTCGAAATGTATTGCATTTTAAAAACATAGCTCAATTTTCAACCAAAAAAGATTAAATTTCCACCAAATGAGATGAATTTTCAACGAAAGTTTTAAGTTTTCAAGCTAAAAGTCGAATGTTTTAGAGAACAGCTGACTTTTAAAACTAAAAAGATTAATTTTAGATCAAGAAAGATAATTTTTCAATCAAATAGTTGAATTTTCAATAAAAAACTTATTAATTTGAGGCCAGACAGTTGCATTTACAACCGATTGGTTGAACCGAGTTGGAGAGATGAATTTTTAACCAAATAGTTGAATATTCAACCTTCAAAGACGAATTTTCAACCAAATGGTCGAATTTTCATCAAAGCAGTTGAATTTTCGAACAAATAATTAAATTTTCAATAAGAAGATGAATTTTTAGCCATATAGTGGAATTTTCGAGCTGCAAAGATGAATTTTTAACCAAAAAGTTGAATTAAAAAGAAGTTAGTTGTCAACCAAACAGTTGCATTTACAAGCAAATAGTTGAATTTTCATGCCAGAAAGACGAATTTTTTAAAAAACATTTGAATTTTCAATTTGAAAAGATTAATTTTCAACAAAAAAAAAGTTGAATTTTAAAGATAATAATAATATTTTAAACAAAAATAGTGAATCTGGAACAACAAAAATGAATTTTTAACAAAGAAGTTAAACTTCCAACCAAGTACAGTAGGACCTGTCGGATCGGACCTCGAATTTTCAATATTTATAAGTTTGATAATCTAGATATGCGGTAATAATTATAATTTTTGTGACTATTTTTTATCATCGTATAAAAATTACAAATCTATATATTTAATAATACTAAACTTTAAACAAAAAAAAAGAAGAAATCAAGGTCCGATCCGAGAGGTCATACTGTAGTTGAGTTTTTAATAAAAAAAGAATTCTCAATGAAAAATATAATAGTAGATATTTCAACCAAAAAAAAAAGACTTTAATTTTAACTAAGGCAAATTTAACCAAAAAAGTTAATTCTCAACAAAAAATGTAATATTTTTTATTCAAGCAAAAAAAAAAGATTTTAAATTTAAATTGAAAACAGTTGAATTTAACCAGAAAAGATGAATTTTCAACAAAATAGTTGAATTCTTAGCCAAAATAGATGAATTTTCTACCAGAAAAGAAGAATTTTCAAACCAAAAAGAAATATGTTTAACAACAGAGTTAAATTTTTAACCAGAAAAGAAATTTACAGTCAAGAAGAAAAAAATACTTCAACCAAATTGTTGAATTTTCAATGCAAAAAGGCGAATTCTACAGAAAACAGTTCAACTTTCTACCCGAAAACGTGGATTTTCTGAAAAAACAGTTCAATATTCAAGCGAAATTGTTCAATTTTAAACTAAAAACAATGAATTTTCAACCAAAAGTGGAATAGTTAAATTTGTAGTTGAAAAAAATTGATTAAATAAAACGAATTTTTACCAAAATGCTCAAATTTTCAAGCAAAGAGATGGGATCTTCTACTAATAAAATATTTTCAACAAAGTAGTTGAATTTTCACTCCACAAGATTAATTCTCTACCAAAAAAGACGAATTTACAACCAAAAATATCATCAACAAACTTTTTGAACGATCCCTTTTATAGATTACAGGCTTGACAAAAATCTAAAAAGGGATTTAAAGATTCTAGAAAAAGAAAATATATTTAGGAAAAAAAATGACTAATAGTAATTATTAAATTCCTGAATAAAATTAAAATATTTATAATATATAAATATGCTTTGAATATTTTGGTATCTATAATCTATATGTAGTAAGAGTTTCAAACTTAGCTTTCATTCCTTCTGTTCATAACATTTTATTGCAACAGTTCCTTTTAGAAAAAAAATTATAAGCATGAAACGTCAATGGACCATTCGGGATTCTCTGAATATAAATGTGCAAATTGAGATTTTCCGGTTCTAAAAGTCTCGGTGAATTATATGCAGATAAAATGGAACGCTTCAACGTAGACGATAATTTTTGCCCAGGAGTATCTAGAACTTGCTATTTTTTACAGCAAGGAATGCACTAATAATAAGTGAACAGGAGTATTATTACTCCCTATTTTTACGCCTTAAAAATATAATGGAAAGCAAAATAGCATTTATTGGCAAATTTTTATATATGGGTTTGTAATTTGATGACGAGCAGACAACAGGGAAAAAATGTGGTATTAAGAAATCCTAAGAAAGAACAATTTTACATTCAGCAAACACTAGCTTTTATAATAGTCTGATTTTTTCAAAATAAATCGTTCAACTTTAGCCAAAATTAACTCAAACTTAATTTTCTCCTGTGAATTTAGAAGGTAGAATATGTAAAAATCTAAAAGTGTCGCAATTCTTATTAGAAGTTTTTCTTGAGATTTTCCTCAATATTTGTGAGATACTAAAAATAATATGAATCCGAGAAAGAATAGAGAAATTTGTTATTTTCTATGAGAAATTAAAACAAAATAAAAATATTGTTCAAAGTATCTCGAACTTGTTAGTCATAATTGTATTTATTACACTAGGCTATATTTAAATTTGAATAATTTTACTACGCTACTTTGAATATTATAAAAATACGTGAAAAAGTTAAGAATTTGTTAATTTTATGTTCGTTTTATCCTAAAAGTAAAAGATTTATGTCCGTGCTAAATTCGAAAGTTTCTTGATAGATTTGATCTCAAATTGCCCAAATACAGGAAACACTTCAAATTGATTTTCGCATTTTGAGCACTATATTAGCCTCAATAATGCCTTCCAAAGCATTATTTTAGAATCTAGATGTTTTGTCATTTAGCACGGTTACTAACTCTTTTTCTACAAACAACTATATTTAAATGATATATTTCCCTAAATTTGAGGATATATTGTTCACAGGCCACAATAATAAACAGGAATCTTTAGTTATAATGCAGCAAAGATTTTAATGATATTTTATACTTTTAAATCTAACTAAAAAAAAATAATTCTTACATTTTTTACTCTAGTCATAAAGAACCATTTCGAACTTACCTTGTTAGTTCAGTACAATGGAGATCACGTGCAAATTGATAACAATGCAAAGCAGATTTCACGGTCATTCGATATACGAATACGTGGTCGAGTGAACTGCTATTATACTGACCTTCGTTTCGATTCCAAACGATACAGATTACAAATTTACATATGAAAAAATGATTCTGAATTATGAATGTAGAAGTAGACAAAAATTGTTGAGATAAAATAGGACCACTTAACAATTTAAAATAGATCTCATCAAAGAGAAACGAAAAATCTATAAGACCAAACGAATTTTAGAATTTCGTAAGAATATGATAACTTACTTAACTTAACTTATAACTACAGCGACATATTTTTAGATCACACTTAAAAAAAATTAGTTAAGTGTTAGTGAATGTTAGTAAACATCGATCTTTTTCTATTGCAAGGATTCTGTGATTTTCCACGAGAAAATAATATTGTTATTATATATGTATTTTTCATGTTACCATGATGATAACGATATCTTTTCATTAAAAATGCAATCAATTTTCTGCATTAGACATTAGACAAGCAAAGATTTATTATTCGGCTTGCATTTGCAATTTATACCCAATTCAATTTCAAATGAGATGCAATGTTGCATTGAGTGGGAAGATAGATTAAACTTATATAGTTGTAAAAACAAAAATAAATTAGTGTCGATTATTCTATTGCTGTTAGATAATAATAATTATTTTTTCTTTGAGTAAATATTTTTTAATTCATATAACATATTTTTCAATCGAATTTCTCTGATACGAAACAATTTCAATTCTGCTATTTCCAGACAATTTCTATTAAAAATATAAAAGTATCATCGACAAAAATAAATCATACCGTTTATGATCCTGGATTTTAAATTTTTGGACAGAAATCTATGTATGTTAGGCCGAATAATCTAGATGTTGAGTTCTATAATCTAGAATTAAAAAAATTAACATACAAATGAACATCAACATTTTATTGCAATTTTAAAGCACGTAGCCATAATTTTACGGAATTTAACGTAATATAAAGCCATAAGTTTTAGTAATTTTTTCCGACTACGTTTTTCTCGTCCATTTATTTAGGGGTCATCCAAAAACAACATAGACGATTTGGATCTAGGGGAGGGGGTTTTGGTAAAATCTTACTGTTTCTTATATGAATTTACTAAGCGGTTCAACTTTCAAATATGAATGTTCAACAAAAAATTTAATTTTTAAGCAAATAGTTCAATTTCAAACTCAATTGTTGATTTTTCGAACTAAAGGGACGAATTTTCTATAAGTCAGTTAAATTTTTAACCCAAAAATATGATTTTTAACGCAAAATGTAATACTTGATATTTCAACCCAAAAATATTGGAATTTTGAATAAAAAAAGTTGTTTTTAAGCAAAATAGACAAATTTTCAATTCAATAGTTGAATCATCAAATAAAACAGATTAATTTTCAAACAGTTGAATTTTTCACACAAAAAAATTATTTTCTACCAAAAAAAGACGAATTTTCAACAAAATAGATAAATTTTCAACTAAAAAGTTAAATTTTATACCAAATAGTTGAATGTTCAACTAAAAAAGATAAATTAGCCACCGAAAATAGAATAGCTGAAATTTTAGTTAAAAAACTAATTTTTACCAAAAAGATGAATTTTTAACGAAGAATGTCATTCCTAATATTTTCACAAAAAGATATTAATTTTAAATCAAAAACAGCGGACAGATTTTCAACAAAATAGTTTGATCTTCAACTAAACCGGATGCATTTTTAATCAAAAAGATTACATTTTTACAAAAAAAAAAAAACGAATTATTTGAACAAAATAGATAAAATTTTATCCAAATTATTATTTTTTTATCCAAGAGGATTTTTTTTCTACCAAGAAAGACGAATATTTAACAAAATACATGCATGTTGAACCAAGTAATTGAACAAAAAACGGAAAGTTGAATTTACAGTTAAAAAAAATTAACTTCCAATAAAAAAAAAGAATTTTCAACCAAATAAATCAATTTTTAACTGAAATGATGAATCTTCAATAAAAAAATGAGTTTTTAACAATGTAGTTAAACGTGCGACCAAACAGTTAAATTTTCTACCAAATTGTTGAATTTTCAACCCGAGAATGTTAATTTTCAAAAGAAAAGTTAATTATCAACAAAAAAGTTAATTTTAAACAAAAACAAAAGAGTTGAATTTAAATCCAAGAGAATTAATTATCAAGGAAGAATGTAATAGATTGGCATTTCAACCAAAAAGGTCAACGAAAAAGTTGAATTTTATACCAAAAAGGATTACTTTTTAAAAACTTGTTGAATTTTCAACATAATAATTAAATTTCAAACAAAAAATATGAATTATTTACCAAAAATATAATGGTACACTCTTCAACCGGAAAGAATAAACTTTCAGTTAAAAATAGTTAGATCTTATTATTGCATTCTATTAATTTAATTCTCATTTAAGGGGAAACACGAGGAAGAGGAGAAAAGAGGAATACATTAATAGGAATTTTTACTATTTTTAGGCTAAACAATAATAGTTTAAATAAACAATTTTTGTTGACATTACTAGATACTACAGAAAGGAGCTGAAAAAAGTGTTTACACTAAAATCTGTTTAACTTTTGTTAAACGACAGAATAGAAAAATTGTTGACCCCCCCCCCCCAAAAAAAAAAGAACGTCATTTATGCACTGTCCCTAATTCATTTTTCGTAGTCGTAAACATTTTGCCAGTGTGTAGGAAAGCGAGTATATATTTCTCTTTCCCTTTTTTTTTTGCATATGGGACGTGAAATACCCTATAGTAGGTGGACATATGGAACGTGCCATTTCACATAACTCCTGGATTGCAAGGAAATATATAATGAAAACTATGTCATCGTAACTCGAAGAAAATATATTGTACTTTTTTATGGTAGCAGTAAGGAGATGAAACTTCGACATAAAGTACATCGTATATAACGAAAATAAAATGTTAAAAGTCAATAAAAAAGAAATGAGACCTACAACTTTTGAATGAATTGTTTTTCATTATATTATTATTACACAATCAACAATTAATTTAATTCTCAAAACTAACGATTAGTAATGCAACAAATATTATTATTGATATTCAGGTTCCAAAGACTAAATTTATGTTTCAAGAATTATTTTAAACAATGGTTTTATTAAATACTTCAAATTTAGATTTGATCTGTATTTAAAGTTTAAAGGGTTTTTGACCTGTATGAGTCAAATTAGCTCGTATTTTAAACAGCTGCCATATAGCTAGTCGTATATATGTCTAGCGATGACGGTCTACGACATTTTGCAAAAATAGACACATGCAAACTGGTTCGCTGCAACGAAAAATTTGACAAAATATAGCCCTCTTGTTGTTGATTATACTAGTCCTCCCAAATGAAATTTGAAAGTTTACCAAATTTGAAAGCGTACAATTTTTAAATTTTCAATTTTAAACAGTCCATTTTTTTTAACGCTTCGACTTCAAAATGTACAATTTTGAATTCTGATAATTTTGCAGTTATTCATTGTGAACATTGAATAAAAAAATTTGTTCATTTTTTATTCCTCATAGAGGAAGCTTTGTAATGGTAACATTTAACAAACATTTTTAATTCACTTAATTAAAACTTCCTCAATTTAATAATGTCTGATATAATGTTCTAAGCAATTGTCCGGATTTGTGTGTGTGTGTATGTCACACTGTTTTGTGAACACATTAACTAGAAAACGGTTGCCGATAAATTGATGAAATTTGGAGGGCTTACTTTCACCACTAATCTCTTGGAACTGACCGAAGGATTTCTGAAAATATTTATTAAATTTTGTTTAGCACTCAATAATATTTTGAAAATCGGTTTTTTTATAGTAAAACTTTTTCATTAACATAATTCAAAGTTGATGCAAGAATATAAAAGATTCATTGGTTCGAGACGAATCAATTGATCTATAATATCAATACATTTTATTAAAGAGTAGGGAAGTTATTGTAATTTATATATTTTGAGAATCGTTTGTTTATAGTAAAACTTTTTTCATTAACATAATTTAAAGTTGATACCAGGACATAAAAGATTCTTTGGTTCGAGACGAATCGATTAACCTATGATATTGATATATTTTATTGAAGAGTAAGGAAGCTATGGTAATGTATAATATTTGAAAATGCGGTTTTTTATAGTACAAATTTTTTCACTAACATAATTCAAAGTTGATACAAGGATAACTAAGATTACTTGGTACGAGACGAGGCGATTGACCTATAATATTAATAAATTTTATTGAAGAGTAAGGAAGTTATGGTCATTTATATTATATTGACATAATTCAAAATTGATTGTGAAATTTTGTTCAAAATTCATATTTTTTCGTTGAATTTCACTTATATTATTAAAAAATTACAATAATTTTTTTCCAATAATGCAACCTCGTGATTGAAAGCTAATTTTTACATCCTCATCATTTATGATTGAGAAAGTATTAGAATCATCTGAAATTTGACATCACAGTTTTTCAATGGATCACCACGTTTTGAGAGCCCCTGAAGCCAAAAATCAAGTTTGAGCGATGGCGTTTGTCTGTCTGTCCGTCCATCCGTAAACACGATAACTCTCGGAAAAAAATAAACGGATCGAATCGAGTTTTGGCACAATTCTTTAGGTTCCCAAAGAAAGGATGAGTTCGTTAACCAGCCATTTTGAATGAAAATTCAAAAAGTTAGAGCATTTTCAAAATTTTTGAGACCACTTTTTTTCTTCAAATTTTGATCGCACAAAAAATAATGAAAAATCAAAAATTCCATTTCGTGATCAAACTATGCAAGATTTGAAAGAAGATTAATCGACAAAAATTTTGCTCCTACAAAAAGATCTACAAATTTATTTATCAATCAATTTATGATAGGACACATCGTTTTTGTTTTAATCGTAAAAAACAATATTAATGATACAAAATTTGGATAAGCGAAACAAGCTACAAAAAAATACAGGAAAATTGTTAACACAAAAAAGAGATAAAAATGTGTTATTAATCAATTTTTTATAAAATGAACAAATAAATTTTTTTTTAAAAAACGACACAAACTACGAAACAAAATTAGTAAACAAAAATTGTGCACCCAAAACTCATCTACAAATTTATTATCATTCACTTTTTGATAGGATGCGTAGCCTTGGTTCTGATGAGATAGTGAAAATTTACGTTACTATGAAACAAGCACGGGCGCGATTATTACTTATTTAATCTCACGCGATTTTTAAATTAAAATATGAAATTAATATTAACATAAAATTTTTGTATTCCATAGTATCTATTATCTAAAATAATAGAAACGAAAAGCATGGACAATATCTTTGATAAATAACATAACATAAAGTTGTTCGCAATTGTAAGTTTAATTTTTGAAGTCAAAAGATTTTTGTTTAAAATAACCGATTTTCGATTAAAAACGCTAAAATACCCTATTATTGCTCCAATATTGTAAATATTTTTCTAAATCTAGACTGATTTCCGGTGAAAAACGCAAGCATAACATAAAATAAAATAAAAAGTTGTCTTCTTTATATGCCAGTATAAAACGCCAACATAAGAAAAAATTGTACAAAAATGGTGACTTTGATGACTGAATTATAATCTGAAAAATTGAATAAACATTAGATTTAAAACTAATGATTTTTTTATTCAAAATACCAATTCCAAGTTAAAAATAGCAACTAAAGCTTTTGCGAATTGTAAATATTCTTTAAAATATAACGATTTTTGGGAAAATAATTGATTACTGGCGAAGAACATTTATTAACATGACCTGAATTTGCTAAAAAGTTGTGAATCTTCTTTGAAAAGTTTGAAATATAATTTGATACTAATTTCTCACGAAAAATACTAACATTTTTCAAAATTGTTAAAAGAGTCTAAATCTTGTTTAAATTTAATTATTTTTGAATAAAAAAGTCAATGACGGACAAAAAGCATTAACAATACGAAATTGTTCCAGCTTGTCAATTTGATTATTTAAAAAAAAATCATTGGACTTAAATCTAACGATTTTTTGTTTAAAAATATCAATTCCAAGTGCAACACAACAATATAACCTAAAGTAAATGAAAAATTGAAATCTAATAATTTTGTATTAAAAATACCGAAGTGTCTCGTCGTCCCGAAATTCGAGATGAGCAGTCAAATACTTTTCATAAGGTTGGCCAGTCGTTCCGAATTTTTTGGAGGACTAGTCCATCCCCTTTTCCAACTCCCCAAATTTTTCGGAACTAGACGTAGAAAAAAAATACTAATAATTTCCGATGAAAAAAATTAACATAAGATAACAGAAAATGGATCAGAATTTGAAAATTGTAAATCTTCTTCAAATTCGAATCATTTTTTCACGTTAATACAACCTGATACTATTCAAAAATTGTAAAACTTGTTCGAACTATAATGATTTTGATTAAAAAATACCGATTTTCGATGTAAAACGTGAACGTCACCTAAAATTGTTAAAAAATCATAAACATTTAAAATCTGATGATTCTGGTTTAAAAACGTTGAACACCGGTAAAAAAAGCTAACAAAATCGAAAAACGTGAATTTTTGAAAAATTCTCAATCTTTCAAACCTAATAATTTTTTATCACTCAATTCTCATTTCCGGTGTAAAAAGCTAATGTAATCTAAAATCATTGAAAGTTGGGAATCTTGACGATGATTGTTTTTAAACGCTAATATACTATGAAAAGAACTAAGACAACCTAAAATTTTAAGTCTTCTTGGAAACTATGATTTTATATTAAATTTTGTTTAAATACTTATTTCTGGTGAGAGACACTAACAAAACGTATATAATATTTTCAGTAAATAATTAAATAATTTAAAAGTTTTAATTTAACTGCGCAAGAATATTAAAAAGCACGACATTTCTCAATGCGCTTTATGTTTTCTACGATTTTTCTTATTAAAAGGGATTATTTGTAGATTTTGTTTGCAAAATTGCTACTTCAAGATATAAAATAACTTCAAGTAATGAAAAGCCAAGCATTTTTACAACAATAATGATTGCGACATTTTCACTTTTTTTGGATAAGACAATTTACTTCCACCTGTAAAAATGGTGATATTTAGTATTTTAGAAGTGTAATCTACACAAAGTGTGACAAGTTCAACGATGAGAAAGAAACCTTGGCACAAGAGCTCTTTTTCCCTCAAGATTCTCTACGAAAAAAACCAATTGTCAAATTCTCTCACGACAAAGATAAATTAGCCTTGACCGATGAATTCACTAAACATTTAATTTTAGTTTGGCTTTGACTAGGAGAGCACTTTAAATCTAAATCTGGAGATTCAAGAGAGTATTATTGATTGTATACTATATTTACCTGATTTAATATTTATAAATTCAAGTGAAAAATATAAGAGATAGCTAAGATAAGTGAGAATAAGTGGGATATAATCATATTATCAGCAATATTAATTTTCATTTATGGCCAATATACTGGTTGACTGGTTATTGATTGCGATACGCATGTATAAATTAAAAATTTACTTTTTTCATAAAAAGAATCTATTTTCAGTGTTTAAACCTACTTTCTGAAAATATTGACATTTCCTGACATAGAGACTAAAATATAACTTGGTTTATTGTGCAGTAAACGTTTTACTTAGACAATAGATTGGCTGACAGCTGAGTGTCCAATTTTCTAAAATTACTTGTTGAGATACATCGTCTTCTGAAGAATAAATTCTTCGATTTTAATGACCAATTAAAGTTTAGTTAAATTAATTTACAATGCCTTCCAAACAAATTTCAAAGTTCAATTAATAAAAATTCCGTATTAATGTTTAATAATTCTACTAGACGCATACATTGGTCTGCTGATTGACAATCTATTTTGAGCATAAAAGCCGAGGTGATTAAAGATCAATAAATAAATAAAAATGCAAAAAACAAAATAGGAAAACTTTTCTTTTAATAAAGAACCTAGAATTATATTTGTATAAAATTAAAATATAAAGAAATGTTTATTCTCTATTGGAGAAATTTATTGTCAAATAATATGCAACCACATTGTTAGAATCTTATTTGAGTTGCGGAATTCACCTCTATATATATTTTAAACACCAGAGATAGACAATCACTATATATTTCCTCTGTCAACATAGAATCTAGGGATGATGTCACGTTTCTCTGACCCACCTCATTTTACAACCTCTGATGGTAAATTTGCATTTCGATTGCATCTGCACAAGATTTTACAATCATTGCAGAACCTCACACTATAATTTCATAGCACATGGAAGTGAAAAATATAGATTTTTTTTCAATAACGGTATTTATATAAAGTTGACTCTTGATTATAAAATTTGCAATTTGGTAGTTCTCTAGATGCCTTTTTATAATTCTTATACGGAGAATATAATTTACGGAAAAGTAACTTAAGAAGACGTTTTATAACCATTAAATGTCTCATATGATCTATTTAAAGTCTTCGTTCATCATAAAACTAAGAATAAGTAAATGGAACATGGTTTTTATATAAAATTTCAATTGACTGCCATTTCCGTAATAGCAGTTATCATTCTGATGCTATATAAGGAAATATTAATGAGAAAATAATACCTTTCATCCTCAATCGTCGTAGTGTATAACTAAATCTGACAGAAAGTTGATTTCTCCAAATCCAATTTCATTTCTTCAAATTAATTTAATATGTCGAAAGAAGATTTAGAAATTCAAATTATTACGTTTTATTTACCCTACTTAAAATTTGTATAACCCTCATATTATAATTAGTAAACTATAGCACTCTTGAAGATTTTGATATCATTAGTGAGAGCTAAGGTTCTAAAATTAATTGCGTAGCCATGATTTTGTAAAAAGCAGTCTTACATAATTCTAGCCTCATTAAATAAAATCATGGTTCTTCAATAAGGTTATTAAAGTGAAGCTCACCATTCTTATTTAATTAAGAAACTCGGTGTAAAAGTCCATTCTAGCTACGCTCAAATTATAACAATTTGAGATAATTTAGTTTCTCGCGAAAACTTCTTTATTCAAGGTTAATTTATGTGCTGTTGATCACGATTAATTTTAGTTCTACTTAAATGTCAAATGCAGCAAGAATGTCGAAAGTGTTGAAATTGAGCAATAATCAACTTTAAAATTCAATAAATAATGCATCTGCACACAGAGAATATAATATAATATGCCATGGAATATTAACCTCAATGTGTAAGATTTTGTAAAATTTTGTCTTTTCTACCCCGAAAGGGAAACGGCTTAATGATATAATCATAATAATAATACTGAGGGGGCATGCATAAATTGCGTAAAGTCTTTTGGTTAGGGGTGGAGAGGGATTCAAAAATTTTTATTTGCAGTCTTACATGGACGGAAAGGGGGAGGGGGTGGTCTAAACAATTTCTTAAGTAAGATATTTTCGAATCTTCTCATCAATAAAAAAAAAAGTTAAAAAGATTTGATTGTAAACATCTGTTTGTTAGCGCAATCTAGTGCTTCCTGTAGTACCCAGTACATTAAATTTAAAAAAGTGGATGCTACATTTACATTATTGATATTTGTAATAGATTGAATTGCAATTTACGTAATAATATTAGTAATACTAAGTGCTAATAATATTGCTATTAAATGTCATAATAATACATTTATGAAATAATAATAAATGAATAAACAAATAAGTGATCAATCACAAATTACGTAAGGTGTTTTTCCGAAATTTTCAAGCTCCCCCTTGTTTGTAGAAAATTAATTTGTTTAGTTCAATATTCGTCATTTTAGTTAGAAATTAATTTCTCTGGTCGAAAATTGAACTATTTTGTTACAAATTCATTCTTTTTTTATTGACAAAGAATTTTTTCAACTGAAAATTTTAATATTCCATTTTTGTTAGAAAATTTATCTTTTTTCATTGAAAATTCAACCATTTAGTGAAAAATTCATGAATCTTGTTCAAAAATCTTTTTTTCTGTAGAAAATTAATTCTCTTATTCAAAAATTCAATTGGTTAGTTAAAAATTAATGTATCTACTTTCTTGAAAATTCGTCTTTTTCAGTAGAAATTGAATCTTTTTGGTTAAAAATGCAACTGTTTTGTTGTAAACTAATCTGTTATAGTTAAGGATTTAATTGCTTTGTTGAAATTTGACTTTTTTTATTGATTTAATTTATTATAAATTAAATTTTTAAATTTATTCTGGTTGCAATGTAAACTGTTACATTTTTTGTTGAAAATACATTATTTTGGTTGAAAATCAATTTTTTCAACTGAAAGTTCAACTATTTCATTTTCGGTGGCAAATTGATACTTTTTAGTTGAAAATTTGAGCATGTGGTTAAAAATTAATGTATTTTGTTAAAAATTTGTCTTTTTTGGTAGAAAATTCATCTTTTTGATTGAAAATGTATGTATTTTGTTAAAAATTCGCTCTTTTGGTAGGCAAATTTTACTACTTTGTTGAAAATTCGTCTTTCCTCCTAAAAATTAATTTATAACTCACCGTTTAACAATTTGTTCGAAAATTTAACTTTTTGGTTTAAAACGAACTTTTTTGTTGAAAATTCATATTTTCGGGTTAAAAATTCAACTGTTTTCTAGAAAAATCGTCTTTTTAGCCAAAAAATGTAACAATTTGGTACTCATTTTTTTGTAGGAAATTCGGTTTCTTCATTGAAAATTAATTTTTTGTAATGGAAATTTAACTATTCTATTTTTGGTACAAAATTGATCTTTTTTAGTTTAAAAATTCAACTATTTGTTGAAAAATGTATATATTTTGATGAAAGCTCGTCTTTCTTGGTAGAAAATCAATCTCCTGGGTTAAAACTTCAATTATTTGGATAAAAATTGTATGTGATTTTTTTTTTTAATATTTTTTTTTTAGAAAATTAATCTTCTCGGTTGAAAATTCAACTATTTGGTAAAAAATTTATATATTTGTTGAAAATTCATCTTTCCTGGTAGAAAATCAATCTTCTGGGTTAAAAATTCAACTATTTGGTTACATAGTTTATATATTTTGTTAGAATTTCGTTTGTTTTTTTTTGTAGAAAATCAATCTTCTGGGTTCAAAATTCAACTATTTGATAACAAAGTTTATGTAATTTGTTGAGAATGTATCCTTTTTTGGTAGAAAATTATTCTTCTGTATTGAAAATTCAACTATTTGTTTAAAATGTGTATGTATTTTGTTGGGATTTCGTTTATTTTTTGTAAAAAATCAATCTTCTGGATTGAAAATTCAACTATTTGATAAAGTTTACGTATTTTGTTGAGAATTTATCTTTTTACGGTAGAAAATGAATCTTCTGGGTTGAAAATTAATCTTTTCGTCTACAAATTCAACTTTTTTGTAGAAAGCTCGTCTTTTTGGCTTTGAAATTCTACATTTTGTGGATGACATTTTTTCATTGAACTAAAAAATATATTTTGGTTGAAAATTTGTCTTTTGATTTGAAAATGCATAAGAAACAATAAGTCCCCCCCCCCCATCGTCTAACGTAATTTTTGGATGGCCTCTAAATAAATGCACGAGAAAAATTTAGTCGACAAAAATTACGTAAGATGGGGAGAGGGGGCGGAGGGCAAAACTTACGGACCCTAATAAAATATAATAATAATAATAATTTAAAATAGGCTCATTGTGAGAATTGTAATTTTAAATGTCTCTATCAAGTAACTATTTGATCTTTCCTTTGATTCAATAAGGAAAACCATTGAGAGAAAAATTCTTGAGCTGTGAAGATTGGACATGTTTTTGCCAAAGCGGAGACCTACATGGCTGTTAAGGAATCCTACTCGACTTGATTTTATACAACTGTCATGTCGTGAAATTATAGTGTGGAACAATAACTTATGTACTTTAGATTTCTCAAGTGCCCATTGGCTTTCTAGTATCAAGTGTTATTACGACGCTTTTGGATCACCTTTCATCCAATTATCTTGTCGAGATCAGTCTTTTCAAAAGAACAATGATACTCGTGGGATTCAATGAAATCAAAGAATCCCAGTTCTAAGGACGACAAATTATTCAGTTAGTTTAAACAGACTGCAGTGCCTTATCTGCCATTTAAAAAATGTTCTTTCTATAATCAAAAAATCAAGAAGCAGAAACTTAAATTCAGATTAATTAAAATCTCAAAGCAAGAAAATATTATTATATAAACGTTTGTATAGTTATAATTTCTTTTAAATATTTTCTGTTAGAGTCAGTTGAAAAGCGGGTAAAATGTTGTGACTCATGGCGTGTTATAAAATTCTCACTTATACGGGTCATTTTCACATAACTTAGGATTTTCTCATAGGAATAAATTGGATTTTGTACGTAAGACTTAAAAACTGTTTTGCTACAAACACAAAAACTACTATCATTGAACATTAATTAAGGTTTATTTCATTAATTAAACAATTACACAAAACAAATTTTTCATTGTGTTTTTTTTCTTTTAATCTTTGTAAAAGTAACAAAATCACATTTATTATAATAGTAATAAAATATTAATATTAATAATTTTTGTCTTCATTAATGAACTTTTTTCTCTTAGAACATTTTGTTGGATATCTCACGACTTGTGCCACGCGAAAACAAATACTAATTCGAATTCAATTCAAAAAATATATTCTGACAACTTTATGGGATTCGACTGTTAAAATTTCTATAGACAAGCATATTATGATGCTTCAACTTCATATTTAAGAAACTTACATGACTATAATCAATTTTTCAATAATCTTGGACATTTATGAAATATGTCCATTGATTAGAATTCTTAATATCATTTGAAATTAGATAGAAAAACTATTTTAAATTCAAAATATCTACGTAATACATACTATTTTGCTACCTTTCAAGAAATGGTACGATTAAAGTAAATACACTGAATCTTGGAATTAGGAACTGTTTGGGGAATGACTTGTAGTGGCCTTGATCGTAAATCCAGACCGTCCGAACGTAAATAGGCAGGGCCGCATGAATAATTTCTGTTGGATTTGGATGTATGACGCAACCTGATGCAACTAACGCGCGTAGAGTGCAGTTCTCTTGCTGTTTGTCACGCTTGACGTCAATCAGAACTGCTTAAATCCAAGTTCCAGTGTAATCTCAAGCAAAGGCGCTTTTATGCTTCATCAGCATTAAAGACGTATCACCTTAAATTATGTGAAAATAATTCATATTCATTTTTCTAATTGAAAAGTTTATGACTTTCGTTTCTTTTTCGAACAACTATACATCTTTTGTTACTAATTAGAATTGTGATTCAAAACAAGGCAAGATTTAAATCTGTTAATTTTTTTCAACTTTATCCAATTTAAAATTGATAAGCATGTAAATATTTCAATTCGGATTGCGACAATTTTTAGGATTTCAAATTGTTTATTTCGAATACTTGAGAATATAAAATGTTCTAACATTTTTATATTAAAATCTGTTTATAATTTTGAAGATTTTTTTAAAACAACATTAAGTGGAAATTGTGTAATTTATGACATTTCAGACAAAAATGATTTTACAATTTAAAAAATTTTAATTTTCATATTTTGAACTTTTTAATTAAGAATTCTTCATTTAACGACTTCAAATCAAAAATTAAAAATATTACCATTTTAATTTTGAAAGCGCTTGAAATTGGAATGTTTCAAATTGTATCGATATATTTTTATAGCAGAATCGTTTAAAACTGCATATTCTTTAAAATCTAATTTGAGGTTGTTAACTCAAAATGAAATTTTCGAAATCGAACGATTTCCAATAGAAAAGTTCCATCGAAATGTTCAATTGAAAGCCCTGATAATTAACGAATTTTGATTGAAACGTTTTGAACTAAAATTGGTATTTAAATCCTTATGATTTTTACATTTTTTGCTAATTGAAGCCTTTATTATTGAACAAATTTTAAATTTATAATGTTCTTAATCGTATAATTCCAAATTAAAAGCCTTTGACGTGGAAATTTCTCAAGTTAGAGAGTTAAAAGTGGAATAATTTCAAATTAAAAGTGTGTTTCGTTTTTAAGTCTACCCAATTGTTTAAAAACAACTTTTCGAAAAGAATTATTTTCAAGCATTAATTTATTTTCAAAGCAACTTAGAAAAAAGGTAAAAATTGCATCAATTAAAGAATAAAAATATAATACTTGAGCGATATTGAATTGAAAACGTTAAAAAAATTCAATAATTTCCTATTGAGAATTTAAAAAATCGACAATAGGGTCATTGCGAAAAAAATTTATTTGTTTTTCAAGTTTTACTTAAAATATATATCCATTTTTACTATAAAGAAACTAAATTTTGTAAATTCTCTATCTTTCTTTAATTCTACATTCTATAAATGTTTAAATATGCAAATACAATCACTGTATCTGCATTTATGATTTTTTTATCTGAGAATCGGAAGTTGGCCAATTTTTAAAATCAACCTTCACTTTTCTTCTTTGATTGGCAGAAGCGATTCAACAACACAGCTCCTTGTAATATTTAAAATTTGACTATTTGTTCTTTCTTTATTTTTCGAAATCAATGATTTAAACCACATTTTCTTTCACAAACGTAAGGAGTAGGTAATTTATTATTGAAAAATGCACTTGATGTAAGTCATGCAAAAAATCGGTATAAATTAAAAACATTTGGGTCGAGAATAATTAGGTCTGAAAGGAACTTTTAAAATGTATTGTTTTATTGCATCCCATTCATTAATTTTTATCTTCAAGTGATGATTATTATTTCCGGTGAACTCCATATAAGTCAAGGAAAGGTGGCATTCCGGGCTACGGTATTTGCTCTTGACAGGCATAGTCGATCAATTAGGAACTCAATTAGTACCAGTTAGAACCTCGGTCAACTTAACCACCTACCTACTTCCATTCACGATCTTGGCACTCGAGCGTGTCGATTAAGTCTGACCAAGTCCGCATTTCTCTGCCGTTCAGGAAAGCCCACTTTACCTTTCGATTTATTGTTAACCAGTTAATCAATTAAATTTGATTGAAAACTTCATTGCATCAGAATTTCTCGTATTTAATTAAATTCCTCTAGTTTATTCAATTTATAGTTAATCTTACTATGGGATTATCGGTCATTTTAAGAATTTTTGTGAGATCTATGGGATATGATGTCTTTGTGAAGTTCTTCGCCTGGGATGATTGCTAGAGAGATTGATCAGCGACCTGAGTCAGACGGTGTTGCAAAACGAACATGTTGCTTAAATAAGCAACACGGGAATTCTAGATTGATTTAAATTTGATACCTCCCATTTATACCTCCTCTTACACTTCCCTTTCTCACTTTTCTCATATGAATTCCTTGATCCCCAACAATATAACGAGGCTAGAACCGAGTGAGTTACGCTTACCCCGAAAGGAATTAGGCTTAATGATATAACAATAATAATAATTAATCATCTATTTTTACCATGAAAACTCAAAATATTTTCTTTGTATAATATTTTTTAATCAAGCTTTTCACGTCTTAATTCAGTACTTATGCATATCAAGAGCATGTTTATCTGTTCGAAGTGTCTCATCGTCCTTAAATTCGGAATGTGTAGTCAAGTATTTGGCATAGGCTTGGCTAGTTATCTCAAATTTTCGAGACGACTAGTCCATCCCCTTTTCCAACTCCCTCCATTTTTCAGGACGACTACACACAGCCTTAATTGTTGCTTCTAAATTGAAAAGTCGATTATTGGGAATATTTTTTGTCTGTGATGAAAAATTATTAAAATTTCGTTCATGCTTCTGAAATTCGAGAATTTAAAATTCTGATTACATTTAAAAAATTGCAATTCAATATTAAGATTGATTAGACAAATTTTTTTAAATCAAAAAATAAATTCAGTCATTCACATCGTTCAAAATAGAAAAATGTTCAACTATAAAACGCTAAAATTGAATTATTCTACACAAACGTTCAAATTTCAAATAGAAAATATTAAGCATGGAATTGAAATGAAAAAGAACTTCATTTGAAACTGAAAAAAATTTAGTCACCAAAAATTGTGTGCTTAGAAACTTTTTTATACTCAAACCCTTCAAAATATGTTCATTATTGTAAGTAAATTTAAATCATTTAAAGATAAACAATTTTCGAATTGTTCATTATATTTTTCACAATTTAACCATTTTAATTCTAATTGCAAATTACAAATTATGAAAGAGAAAAACTGGAAAATTTAAAGTTCAACCTGAAAATTTAAAACTCTAAAATTGTAACCATTTAAAATTAAAGAAATGCCTGATTATCAAATTACTGAAATATCAATTTCAGGTAGTTTACTATTTATCTATTTTGATTTCATGTAAAACTATTTTTTTATTTTCAGTTTCAAATCGTTTAATTTGTAAAATTTTGTTTTAAATTATTATGCTTCGAATTTTTTAAATTGCATAAATTTCAAGTCTTTCAATTCGAATTTTTGTGTGAGTTGAGTTTGAAATGTTTGGAATTTTGGAATATTTTCGAATAAAAAATAAATCGATTTTCCATGCCTATTTCTAAAATCTTCTCATTTTTATGGCTTACATTTAACAAATTATTGTCTAAATTTTTCATTATTTTAGATTTATTCTAGAAGCATTTAATTCATAACTGTTTAATTACAAATCCTTTAAACCGAAAATTGTAAAACTATTAAATCCGAAAAATTCAGAATGTTTAAATCTAAAGTTACTTAATTTAAAACTGACTAAAATTTAAACTAGATAATTTATAATATTTAAATCTTAATTTATTAAATATAATACTGACTATCAAGGCTTCCAGTATGAAATTAAGCAATTTTGAAAGATTTAATAGTCAAATTGTCCTGAAATTTTTAGAAACGGACTAGTATTATGGAGTTTGTAGTAACTATAGTCATGACCGAGTTGGAAAAGGTGTTAGCCATATGGAAAATTCCGTAACAGTAGACAATTCAACATTTTCAATATTTAAAACTACAACATCTTGTCACTGGAGACCTCCAAAAATTAAGAACTTTAAAACCTAATATTTTCGAATTTTAATTTCTGAAGCAAAAAGCTTTAGTTTTGAGGCCTCAAAAATTGAACTGCCATAGAATTGCACATTCAAAAGTATAACTTAAAATTAAAATCATAGAAATTTTAAAGATAATAAATTTTATTAAGTTTTCATTGTTCAAAATTGAAGAATTTAAAATATTGTGAACCTTTAAAGTGTAATTGTTCTATAAACTTTGAAAATCATATTCTTTCTAATTGGAAATCTTTAGAATTTATGAATTCAAACTTAAAGCGTAAAAACTGAAACAATTCCAAACTTCACTAAAAAATTGAAGCATTCTTAAAATATGATCTTGAAACTAAGTCATTAAAAAGTATTAAATTTTTAAATTGTGTATCACGTTTAAAATTGAATCATTTTAATATATACAGTGCAAAATTAATAAATTGAAGATCAACGATAAAGCATTTTCATGCAAGGTGAATGACTCCACGTTTAAGATAATTTTATAAGATATCAAACTGACGTATTATAATAAACTGTCACATTGACATGATAGAAAAAGGCACAAGACAAAAAACTTCTTTAATGTGGACAGAATGAGTGAATGATAGATTCGTATATATAACTTTTAAATGGACTATGTAATATACAACATTACTACGCACAATTGAACCTAATTACTTCACAAATAATATACGATCAATTTAATATGCTTTTAAATAAAAAAATACTTTTAGATCTCTCTTAAACGTGGAAAATATTTCCTGCGATAGCAATATTATAACCGATTCAAAGGAAGAACTTATAAATTATTATTTTCTCGAATATGAGCCGCGTTTTGGAAATCCTCTGTAAAACCAACCGAAGATGCTGAATCATTGTAATCGGTATTGTAATACATCTCAGAAAGAGCGTAAGGTAGCGTCGGAGAACGTCTTTTTCGGGTTTCTTTCCTCATCACCTTGCGACCTTTTCGCCGATTCATGTAAAAATATTGACGTTTCCTTCGTGGTTTTTTTGCATCTTTAGATCTCATATTGGCACGTCTGATCGAAAGTGGAATAGTAGAATGAAGTTCGAAGCTCTTACGTCTTCGTGTCGAGACATCATCACTTGAAGGCAAAAAGTAATGACCACGTTTTTGCTTCATAATTCCAAATTCCACTCCTCGTTTTACAGCTGCGATTATCTACAATTTAAATTAAATTTCTAGAATAACATCTATTCTTATTTTTAAAAGAGGCTCAATTTACAAAAAGTACATTCAAATCCCGATATATTCCTAGAATTTATGTCCTCGGCAATTTCATGATGAGGGGAGCCGCAGAACCGCGCGCGCGTGAGAGAGAGAGCTCAGTCAAGCGTGACAAACAGCATGAGGGCCGCACCCTCAGCGCATTAGTTGCATCAGGTTGCGTCATGCGTCCAAATCCGACAGAAATTATTCATGCGACCCTGTCTATTGATGTTTGGATTCCACAGATTTAGAATCAAGGCTACTGCAAGCCATGCCCGAAACCGTTCTTATATCGGTAGTTGTGTGTACTTATTTGATATAAGGGAAAAAATTGAATAGTAAAATTGAATAGTAAAATTTTTTAAAATGTCCTCTGATATCAGGGGTTAAAATATAAATTATAATAAAAACTGTGCAAGTCGAAGTGAAAATATAACAATAATTTAATCTACGTGAAAGAGCGATATTTTTATAAAACGCTAACTATGCGCGCGTTAGATTAGATTAGATTAGATTCATTATAATTATTATTAATATTAAGAGGTTTGGAGGGCAAAATAATTTTGAATAGAAAATATAAATTTCGATTAACTATTTATTTTTTAGATTAATTTATTTATGACTTTTTTATGATATATAAATATAATTTGCCTACGAATCTAACGAAAATTTAAAAAGATTTTTGAATATTTCATATATGTCAAATCAAAATTTCAACAAAAAAGTTAATCTTCAACCAAATAGTTGAATTTACAACAACAACAACAACAAATAATTTTTAACCAAAGAAGATTAATTGTCAACCACTTGAATTTTTAAAAAGAAAACATTAAATATTTTTCAAAAGAGACGAATTTTTTACGAAAAAAAAAATTAAGTTTTTAAGCTAAAAATTTGAATTTTCCGCAAAAACATTTAATCCTCAATCAAATACATGAATTTTCTGTAAAAAAGGTTAATTTTCTACCAGAAAAGACAAATTTCTAACTAAATTGATAAATCTTCAACCAAAGAAATGACTCTTTAACAAAGTAGTTCAACTTTTAACCAAGTAATTGTATTTTCAATAAGAAAAGATGAATTTTCAACCAAAAATGTTATAGTTGACAATTAAACTAAAAAATATTTTTAATTTTAAATCGAAAAAAATTGAATTAATCCAGAAAGACTAATTTTCAACAAAATAATTGAATCCTTAGCCAAAGAAGACTTAAATTTTGGTCCAAAGATTCGGAATTTGAATGCAGAAAAGCTGAAATTTCTGCCAAAAGAGATGAATTTTGAAACCAAAAAGACGAATTATCAAAATTGCCGAATTTGCAACCAAAAAAGATTTTTCAGTCTAGAATAAAAAAAAAACTTGTAGGCAAATTATAATTTTGAGAAATTTTTTGTTTGTTTATAGGTACAAGATACAAATTTTGAATTATATCCATTTTTTAATTTTCCTTGTTTATTTGCTTAAGGTTAAATAAATTTCACTTTTCTAGGTTTGATTTTAAAAGACACTCAAGACTTTTTGACGTTTAGAACAAATTTAAGAATATTTTATAAATGTTCGAAAATACTTTAAAGTTTAAAAATATTATTAATCTGGTCAAAATTAACGAAACAAATCCTAAATGTCTTGTCAAGTGACTCGAATTATTCTTAAAATTGTTTTAAAATCTTCCAGATTAATTTTTAATAATTTGAGAAATCGTTTGTAATATTTTATAATCTACTTAAATATTCTCTGAAAATTGATTTAAAAAAATTAAGAATCACTCTAAATATTCCCAGGAACCTTAAGACAATTTTTTCATTATCTTGGAACCGTTCAAAATATATTTAAAAACTTCTAAATATCTCTTAAATAATTCGAATGTTTCCTAACATTTTGAAAAATGTCTGCAAAATTAAAAAAATTGCCTTCAAATCTTTCAGATTTTTTTGATAATTTTGGAAATCTTTTTTTATTGTTTTCAAATCTTTTAAACTATTTACTTTAAATAAATGTTGAAAAAATAATAATCATGAACATTTTTTCGAGAAATCTTAAGAAAAATTTTGTATTATCTTGAAACCTTTCAAAATTCTTAAAAAATTTATACAATTTTTGTTCGAAATCTGCAATAATCTACATTCTGTTCTAAATAAAATTATTTTTGTATCCTTTCAAAACTTCTAAATATCTCCTAAACTTAGTCGAATTTTTCTAAAATTTTGTAATATGGCAAAATTGAAAAACTTTGCTTTGAAATATTCTACTCTTTTATCAATAATGTTTAGAAACATTCAGAAATAAATTTTATTATCAAATAGAAATACTTATTTGGAAATTTTGATTTACTAAATTTCTCTTTCCAAAATAAATTTTTAGAATTAAAATTCGTCATTTGGAAAGTATGCAACCAATCAGGTAGTCAACAACAATAAGTGTGACATTTTTTATAATTTCGTTCCACCTACTTTTTTAGATAGGATAACAAAATAAAGTCAATCAGAAACAAAGCATTTCTATGAATGTCACTAATGAAATAGGTTAAAATAAGGTTAAACCTTTTTTGTATTATATTATATATAATATTTGGAAAAGGGAAAGAAATATTAAAGAATAATAATAAATATAGTAATAAATAATAATAAATAATAAATTATAATAGATTAAATTAAAATTTGAAATTGTTGGGTATAAAATTGATTTTCTTTGTTGAAAATTCATCTTTTTGGTAGAGAGATCAACTTTTTTTTCAAATTTCTTTTTTTTTAATTTATCTGCTTAAACATTAATTTCTTATTAAAAATAAATTTTGAAGTTGAAAATTTAACCATTTCATTTCCAGTTGAAAAGTTGTATTTTTTAGTGAAAATTCAACTATTTTGTACAAAATTCAAATATTTTGAAAAAGTTATCATTTTCGGTCAAAAATTTAACT
The DNA here is from genome assembly GCA_011634705.1 of Andricus grossulariae. NCBI lineage: Eukaryota > Metazoa > Arthropoda > Insecta > Hymenoptera > Cynipidae > Andricus > Andricus grossulariae. Next base: position 48,457,607 of record JAABKJ010000755.1, on the reverse strand, counting down.
CTTTTCATACAAATACTTCTTTTTGGGTAGAAAATTATTTTTTGGCAGAAATGTTATCTTTCTTGATTGATAATTTATCTTAATTGAAAATAACTTTTTGGTTAAAAACTCAACTTTTCATATTGACTTTTAACTTTTTCTGTTGAAAATTCATGTATTTTGTTGAAAATTCGTCTTTTTTGGTTGAAAATTCAACTATTTTCTTGAAAATTAACTTTTTTTTCGGTAGAAAATAATTCATCTTTTTGGATTAAAAATTCAACTATTTTGTTGAAAATTAACATTTTTGTTGAAAATTCATGTATTTTATTGAAAATTTGTCTTTTTTGGTAGAAAATTTACCTTCTTGATTTAAAATTCATCTTTTTGGATTAAAAATTCAACTATTTGGTTGAAAATTCATGTATTTTGCCAAAAGCTTTTTATTATTTTGGTTGAAAATTGAACTGTTTTGTTGAAAATTAACTTTTTTTGTTGAAAATTCATGTATTTTGTTGAAAATTCGTCATTTTTGGTTGAAAATTCAACTGTTTTGTTAAAAATTAACTTTTTTTGTTGAAAATTCATATATTTTGTTGAAAATTCGTCTTTTTTGTTTAAAATTCAACTGTTTTGTTGGAAATTAAGTTTTTTTGTTGAAAACTTGTTTTTTTTTTTTGCCTTTAACTGTTTTTGTTTTAAAATTAAAATTTTTTTGGTGTAAATATCAAATATTATATTTCTTGCTGAAAATTCATTTCTTTTGGTTCAAAATAATTCTATTTTTTGGAAAATTCAACACTTTTGCTAAAAAGTTCTTTTTTATTGAAAGGTTCTTTTTTGTAGTTGAAAGTGGATTTTTTAAAATGAAAATGTAACTATTTTGCTGAAAATTTACTTTCTTTGTTGAAAATTCATGTACTTTGTTGTTCAAAATCTTTAAGAAGCTTCACAATTTTTATTTACAAATATTCAAAAATGTACGTTTTTTCTAACTTTTTAAAAAATGTTTTCAAATTTTAATTGATTTTGAATCTTTTTAAAACTTCTAAATGTCTCTTAAACTTGATAGCATTTTTTAAAATAAAAGTTTGTAATCTTGCTAGTAGAAAAATTCGGCTTTAAAATCGACAATATTATTTTTCGAAATGTTAAGAAATAATTTGAAATTGAAATGTTTTTAAATCTTAGTCAGTTTTCTCCTAAAACTATTTTTTTTCAAGTGAAAAATCTGTTTTAATTTTCCGAGGAATTTTGAGAAATCTTTTTTATCATCTTCAAAACTTTTAATATTCTTCAAGGGCTTTTTTATTTTTGAAATCTTGAAAAATCTACACATTACATTCTAAACTGTTGAAAATTGTAAACTGTTTAAAATATTTGTAACTAAAAACTTAGGAAAACTTTAGCAATTAATAGATACATGCATTTTATCTTAAATTTCTTGAACGGAAAACATTAAATTTTGTAGTTCGAAGTGTTGAGACCCTCGTTCCATTGATTATTATTATTATTAAATTATTGAATATATTATTTAGTTATAATAAATGATATTTCAACCAAAAAAGGTTTTAATTTTAAATCAAAAATAGTTTATTCATGAAAAAAGACAAATTTTCAACAAAATAGCTGAATCCCCAACGAACAAATTAATTTTTACTAGTTGCATTTCAAACCAAAAAAAGATTAAGTTAAAAAAAAAAAATTCTACATAACAGTTCAATTTTTTAACATGAAAGTGTGCATTTTTAATGAACTAGATAAATTTTCTATAAAAGAGACGAATTTTCAACGAAATAGTGATATTGTCAACCAAAGAGATGAATTTGTGCCTAAAATAAATAATTTTTAGTAAAAAAAAAGAAATTTGGAACAAAGTAGTTAAATCCTCTACCAAAAAGGATTAGTTTTCAATCAGTTGCATTTTTAACCAAAAACACAATATTATTATTTTTCAAAATTTTAAGAAATAATTAAAAATTAAAATATTTTTAAATCTTAGTTTTCTCCGAAAATTAATTTTTTCAAATAAAAAATCAACTTAAACTTTCCAAGGAATTCTATGAAATTTTTTTTATCTTACAAACTTTTAAAATTCCTGAAGAGTTTCTTTATTTTTGAAATCTTCAAAAATCTACACATTACACTTTGTATATCAAAGTGCTAAAAAACTTTACTCTATTGGCTACTTATTATTCAATATTTTATTTAAATAACCTTAAATTTCTCATGAACCTGAAGTTTGCAGACTTTTTCTTTTAAACGGGGAAAAGGAGCGACAGCTTCATCCAATCACGAACACGGGTTTTTCGACAACAATAGTTTCAAATTGTTTCGATTAATTTCGAGATGGTTCCAGAAATAATCGAAAATGGCGCCATGCGCTTTTTAATAATCGGACAAGTAGCAAAAGCGCGCTACGCGCGCGCATGCATGTTTTTCGAATTCTCGAAAGAGGTGTTTATTTTGTGGAGCAACAATAAACAATTTTTGAAATCAAAAACATAATTCCAAATATTTGAAATAAATTAAAGAATTTATTCTAAACTGTTGAAAATTGTAATGTGTTTAAAATATTTGTGACTAAAAAATTTAAAAAACTTGAGCAATTAACAGATACTTGGATTTGATGTTTTTCTTAAACGGAAAACATTAAATTTTGTATTTAAAAGTGTTGAAACCTTTGTTCCATTGATTATTATTATCAAATTATCGAATATATTATTTAGAAAACATAAATTATGTTTCAACTAAAAAAGATTTTAATTTTAAACAAAAGATAGTTGAATTCATGCCAAAATAAGACAAATTTTTAACAAAACAGCTGAATCCTCCACAACAACAAAATAATTTTTACCAGTTGGATTTTAAACCAAAAAATCTATTTTTTTCAAAAAGAAGACGAATTTTCATCAAAAAAGTTCAATTTTTTAACACAAAAATATCAATTTTTAATGAAACAGTTGAATTTTCTACCATAAAAGACGAATTTTCAACGAAATAGTGACATTGCCCAGCAAAGAGATGTATTTTTGACTAAAATGACAAATGTTTACTGAAAAAAAATTAATTTTCAATAAACTAGTTGAATCCTCGATCAAAAAGGATTAATTTTCAATCAGATGCATTTTTTACCGGGAAACACAACTTTTCAACAAAATAGTGGAATCCTAAATAAAAACAGATTAATTTTCAATTCAAAAAGACGAATTTACAACCAAATAATTCAAATTTTATCTTGAAAAAGATTTTTCAGTCATGAAAGAAAAAAAAATTCACCACATTATTATTTTTGGGCAACAAACAATTTAAAATACAAAATAAAACTCTTTACCAAACATTTATTTGTTGAGTTTATTTGTTTTTAAAGTTAAATAAATATATAATTTTCCTGAGGTTCTGAGAAAATTCAAAATATTTTTTTAAGCTTCCAGATATGTCGAAAAAGTATATTTTTCCAGGATTTTGGGAAATTGTACGAAAAATTCGAGTCAGTTTGAAAAATATTTGGGACTTTTAGAAGTTTGGAAGATAAATCTATTAAATTGACTCAAAATATTCCTAACATTTTGAAAAATGTTTCAAGCTTAAAAAAATTGCCCTTGAATCTTCCAGATATTTTCGAAATTTTGAAAATATTTTGAAATGTTAAAATTATTTTAAAAATATTATCTCAAAATTAATTTTTCAAATAAAAAATCAGTTCAAATTATCCCATGAATTATGAGAAATATTTTTTAATATCGTGACACCTTTCGAAATTATTTTTCAAATTTTTTATAAAATTTTGTAATCTTGCTAATTAAAAGATTCTGCTCGAAAATTTTTACCATTCTTTTTCGAAATTTTAGAAAATAATTGAAAATCTTGAAACTGTTTGTCAATCTTCTCTTAAAATTTATTTTCAAAATAAAAATTCAGTTTAAATTTTCCCAGGAATTTAAAAAAAGTATTTTAATTTTCCTTAAGCCTTTTAACCTTCTTAAAAAGCTTCTTCATTTTTGAAATCTTCAAAAATACATTGATTATTATTATTGAATATAAATTATTTAGATAACATAACATTTCTCACAAACCTGAAGTTTGCAGACTTCTTCATTTAAATGGCGAAAAAAAATGAAAGCTTCATCCAATCACGAACACGAGTTTCCAGACAACAATAGTTTCCAATTGTTTCGAGTAATTTCGAGATGGTTCGAGAAATAATCGAAAATGGCGGCATGCGCTTTTCAATATAAGGACAAGGGGCAAAAGCGCGCTATGCGCGCGCATGTTTTTCAACATTTCGAAACAGATTTTTAATTTTGTGGAAATGTCAGGAAATTTTTTTGAGAGCATGCTTTATGAGAGAGTAGCTTTATATTACTGTTATAAACTATTTTGATAAAAATTCGTTTGTTTTTTCTTCGTTTGAAACTAATTGTTTTAACTGAAAATTTAACTGTTATATTTTCGGTTAAAAGTTGATAGTTTTTGGTTGAAAATTCATGTATTTTGTTGAACATTCGTTCTTTTTTATAGAAAATTAATCTTCTTTGTTTAAAATCCATCTTCTTGTTTCAAAATTCCACAATTTGTTGGCCATTTTATCTCTCTCTTGACTGAAACATCTTTATTAGTTAAAAAGTCAATTCATATTGAAAATTCATTTTTTTTTGTAATTTAACTATTTTTGATTAAGTATTAAAATATTTTTTGGTTGAAATATCAAATACTACATTTTTCGTTGAGAACTCATCTTTTTTTGGAATAAAAATGTAATTACTTGGTTTAACGCTAACATTTTTCTTAAAAATTAATTTTTTTTTTGGCAGAAGATTCATTATTTTAATTGAAAAATTCATTTCCTTGGTTGCAAAATGAGATATTTTATTGAACATTCGTTTTTTCTATGGCTGCAAATTAATTTTCTTTAATGAAAATTTTACTATTCCAGTTAAAACTTTAACTATTTTGTTGAAATTTTTGTTGTGAAACATTTTTTTATACTTTGGTTTAAAATTTAACTATTCCAGTTAAAGATTCATTATTTTTGTTGAAAATGCATCACTTTGTTTCAAAATGTAACTATTACTTTCAAAAATACTTTTTTTTGGTTAAATATTTATTATTTTCAGTTGAAAATCCGTGTATTTTTATGAAAATTAATCTGTTTTGATAAAAGCTAATCTTCTTGGTTTAAAATTAATAATTTTAGTCAAAAATTCATCTTTTTATTGAAAATTTAACTATTCCAGTTGAAGATTCATCGTTTTAGTTGAAAATTTATCAGTTTTTTTTTGTAAATCAATAGTTTCACTGAAAATTTGACTATTCTATTTTTGATAGAAAATTTATCTTTGTTATTTAAAAATTCAACTATTTGGTTGAAAATTTTTTTTTTAGTTGAAAAGTCAACTATTTCGTTGAAAATTCATGTTTTTTATTGAAAAACCGTATTTTTAGCAAAAAATTAATCTTCTTGTTTAAAAATTCATATTTTTGTTGAAAATCCAACTTTTTGGTTGAAAATTCATCTTTTTGGTAACTAAAAAATTATGAAAACTTGAGCAATTAACATATAGAGGGTATTGTTTTATTTTCATTTATGATAACTTTTACATTTCTTGCAGATACACTCTGGATTTTTTAAAATGAAAAAGCTTCTAAATCACCATAAAAACATTTAAGATCATTGATAGAGCTTTTCAAATTTATTTTGAAAATAGAATTTTCTTAGCGATATAAAATAAAAATTTATAAAAATTTACAAATCTATGGCGCTTGGGAATATTATTTACATTGTGATAAAAGATTGACATAATTGTTTATTCAAGTGTAGTTATTTACATATTTTTAAATATTTTATTCCACTGTAGATAAAGTCGTAAGTCGAATTTTCTACAAAATGGTTTAATTTTCAACACGAAAATATGAATTTTTAAAGAAATAGATGAATTGTTTACCAAGAAGATAAATTTTTTACCAGAAAAGAAGAATTTTCAACGAAATAGTGACATTTTTAACAAAAGAGAAGTATTTTCAAACCAGAAAAAAGAATTTTCAATCAAACAGTTCAATTTTTAACCAACAAAGTTTTTCAGTTTATTTTTTTATTTGTTTTTAAGGTTATAGAAATATAATTTTTGTAAGATTATTGAAAAAATTCAAAAATATTTTCGAAGGTTTCGGTTATGATAAAAAAGTATATATTTTTTTTATTTTACACGAATATGCGAAAATTTCGGAAAAAGTCGAGTCACTTTAAAAGTTATATAGGACTTTTAAAAGTGTTAAAAACAAATATGTTTTAAACTGACTCGAATTATTCTTAAAATTTTGAAATATCTTTGAAAATTAAGAAAAATTGCCCTTAAATTTTCCAGTTCTTTTCTTAAATTTATAGAAATCTTTTGAAATCATTTCAAATTTTTCAAAAATCTGTCAATTTCCTCTTAAAATCTATTCTTTTTAAATGAAAAATCAGTTCAAATATTTTAAGGAATTTTAGGAATTTTTTGATATTATCGTGAAACCTTTCAAAATCTTTAAAAAGTTTAAAATATTTTATTTACAAATCTACAAAAATGTACGTTTTTTCTCAATTTTTTGGAATGTTTTCAAATTTGTAATTAATTTGAAATTTTGTTCAAACTTCTAAATGTCTCTCAAACTTCATAGATTTTTTTTATAAAACTTTGTAATTTTGCTAATTGAAAAATTTGGCTTCAAAATCGACAATATTACTTTTCGAAATTTCAAGAAATCATAAAAAATGTTTTGAAATCTTCGTCCATTTTTTCTTCAAATTAATTTTTTGAAATAAAAAATTAGTTAAAATTTTCCAAGAAATTTTACGACTTTTTTTGTTATCTTAAAACCTTTTAACATTCTTAAAGAGTTTCTTTATTTCTGACATCTTCAAAAATCTACTCATTGAACTTTGTATATCAAAGTGCTCAACAACTTTGCTCCATTTACTATTATTATTATTATTAAATATATTATCAAAATAACCTTAAATTTCTCATAATCCTGAAGCTTGCAGACTCTTTTTTTAAATAGTGCAAAAAAAATTGAAGCTTCATCCAATCACGAACACGGGTTTCCCGACAACAATAGTTTCAAATTGTTTCGAGTAATTTCGAGATGGTTCGAGAAATAATCGAAAATGGCGCCATGCCCTTTTTAATATAAGGATAGAAATTTTATACAATAATTAGGTGATGAAAAGAAGAAACGGTCAATAAGCGCGCGTAGCGTGCTATACTGCTATTTTTAGTATGTCATTATAAATAATAATAAATATTTATTCTACAAATAAAATAAAACTATTCCTTTTTAGAATTCTAATCATAGAATTCAATCTTTAAGTACGAGAAGTTTTTTTTTAGTCCATTTTATCCTTTGACGCCAGATTTTGAGACAAGGACCTTGATGATAATTATATACCAGAACAAGGTACAATTACTCCTTACAAGAAAATCTCGTCAGATTACATCTTCCTTGTGGTTCCATAAATTATACGCTGTCTTTCTTCTTCAACTTTTCCTTCCATTCCAGCCCGGATTTGATCAGAGGCAGAAACTGACCTTTATGCCTCCTTTGAGTACGCCCCCGTTATGGAATCTGAACTAATCGAAATTGAAAGAGGCGATTGGAATTTTATGTTTAACGTAGCATGATTTATTATTCATTTTAGTTGTGCGAGAGATGCTGAATTGCTAAAAGTGAAAGAGAAACAATCCACACGATAAGAGACTGTTATGTAAGTTAGTCCGGAAGCATCTATGTACAAACTTCGTCCCTATAGAGCATAGAATTTAAATGAAGCAGAAAACACATGAAATGTTTTTTTTTTTTAAGTTCTCACGTCAGGTGGATTGTCGTTTCAAATACTTTGACAATTCTATATTGCAAACTAGGGTGGGTGAAAATAAATAATACTGGATTTAAAATTGTCAGGATGTGAGAAAAAATAGCGTATAGGGATCCTCAAAAGTATAGAGTTAATAGGGTGGGCTAAAAAAACTCAAAATGAGTTAATTGAACATTTTCGAATTTTGAATGTCTTGTGTATGGAAACAAATTTTTTTTGCGTAGAGTTTATGGAAACTTAAACGAAGCTTAAACAAATAAAGTAACAAAAATTTGTTCGACGAAATATAATATTTCAAAAAATGAAAAGAAAAGCACTTTTGTCAATTTGTACCTAAGGTTGCAAGAAAAAAGTTTTTTATGCTAATCATGTGGTTTTTATTTATACTTGGTGGATTTTGTTTAGAATTTCCCATCTCTCACTCCCCAGTTTTGTTCGTATGCCCTAAAAAACTAGATCCGAATTTGAGCGAAATCGGTTAATATTTAGGGGTGAAGTTTCCCAGTGATTTAACATGGGGAAAAGTCAGCTTTTTGTGAGTCTACTATTTAAACGATATGATATGTTACAAATAATTCCATACTTCAGTATATCGTTAAGAATTCTTTAGAGAATAAGAATCAATCATAAATTTTGGGGTGAATGACTTTAAGCTACTCTTATGGGTCCCCAAAGAAAACCCCATAAGTGACAAATTTGAATTTTACGTAATATTGAGGGTTTATTAACGCTTTTCAACGTTTTTTTCATTAATAATCATTTATCGGTAACGTAAGATTACCCAGTCATTTTCAAACTAATTTTCAATTGTTTAAACAATTTTAATTTGTTTAAACATTATTTCTTTAAGGTAAGTCCCGAAATGAATGTATTTTCAACACGTTATAAGTTCCTTAGTCAATGATAACAATAAAATAATTTGTTTCAATAATTTTACAATTATTTAAATAATACATGTTTGTTCAAGTAAATAGTTCACCTAAAGAAAAACGGGAAAAACATTCTATCTCACCAAAATTGCGATATATTTTTATATTTTTAAGTACTGATTTGATTTCCATGAATACTCGAAAATGTTTAAATAGATTTAAATTATTTGAACAATTTAATTTTGTCGAAATATAATATTATATAATTATAATTGTACAATTATTTCAACAAATTATGTCATTATTATTTATAATTGAATAAAGAACTCGTCTAGAAAATGCGTTCATTTCGCGACTTACATGAAAAAAAAAGTTTAAACAAATTAAAATTGTTCAAGCAATAGAAAATTAGTTAGCATACGACTGGGTATTTTTAAATGCCCGACTGAGAATTATGTATTAAAAGAACCGAAAAAAAGCTTTCAAAAATCGTTAATAAACTGCAATGATAAGTGAAATTCAAATTTATCACTTATGGGGTTTTATTTGGGGATCCATAAGAGTAGCTTCAACTCATTTAAATTAATGATTGATTTTTATTCCCTCATGAATTCTTAACAATACATTGAAATATAGGATTTACAAAAAGCTTACTTTTTCTTTTGTTAAATAAATGGGAAACTTCATTGTCTTTGCGCGAACCCTAAATATTAAACAATTTCACTCAAATTTGAAAAAGATTTTTTCTGGCATTCGACAAAAACTGGGAGGCAAAAGCAAAGAAATTTGAAAAGTGAAAAAGAATGGAATTACCCATAAAAAAATTCGTAAAAAATAAAAAGATTTGGTTAGAAACTTACAAATAAGTGCATGTTTCTTTAGTTTATTAAAAAAAGGAAAAAAAAGATAAAAGAATCAAAAACATTTTTTTTGCAACTCAAAGTACAAATTAACAAAAGTGCATTTTTGTAATATTATATTTGGACAAAAAATTACTTTTTATCTTTTTTCCGTCGAAGCTTGGTTCTTTCATAAACTTTACCCTTCAAAAATTGACCAATTTTTTTAATACACAAAAGACTTCAAAACAAATTTCAAAAATTTCAATCGACTTGCACAATGGCAATAAATTAAAATTTGGTTTGGAATTTGTTCCTAGCCACTAAGAAACTTTTAAGTGCTATTTTCAATTAATCTAATCATATTGAGTTTTTCAGCTCACCCTAATCATTAATTTAGAATCAAAAGTTATATCGATCCTGCCCAATTTGTTGGTTTTCCGAAAATAACCCGGGCTTTTGAAATTAACATGGAGATGGGTTTGAATGGGAAAAGCTCGAATTTCGAAAAAATGGAAAGAAGAAGTACTTTTTATTAACTTTTTGCAAATTAAAGTTTAGTCACTTCTTAAGGAATGTTCAAGCAATAATTTCCACTCAAAAAATTTTTATTTTCGCACGCCCAACCCTTTTGTATTGTGCCCCGAAAAACGCAAAATAGCAGTCTTATGCCATATTCATATTACAAATGGTATTCTAAAAATTGATAAAACATTAATTACTTTTATTTGATAATTCCATTTCCAGTAAATCGTGAAAAGTCACTAGTTTTTAAGAAAAATGATGCGGTTGTTAAATGTAAAAAATACTATTTTTTCTTTAAAATATTTTTAAATTATTTAAACAATTTCTATGTGTCTGATTTCTTTGAACCCAATTGTGAAAAGTTATTATTTTCTGGAATTAATGATACAATTAACGAATCTTAGGAGTAATATTTTTTTAGAATATTTTTGCAAATATTTTAACAATTTTTTTCTCCGGTAAATCGTGAAAAGTTATTATTTTCTGAAAATAATAACGCCGTTAATAAATGCTGAAAGTGAAATTTTTTGTGAAAGACAGCTTTCTATTAATCACTTGCTCCTTTGCATTGGAAAGATGGAAAAAATTCTAGATTTTTGGACTTACACTATGTAACTTATTATTCAGTATTTTTAATCTTATCTCAATGAAATCGATCTGAAAAAAATAACTATCTATAAATTAACTGAATAAAATTGTTTAAATAAATGATTATTGTCTAAAAATTATGGTATAGGTTCTGAAATAGTAAAATATTTAATAACAAGCGACATCCTGTAAGAGATTCGAAGAAAACTAGAATTTTCTCAACAATTGTTTAAATAATTGATTTTGAAAAATAGTCATCTTTAAAAATTTGAAGGGGGAAAAATTGTTTAAATAGTCGCAAACTATCTTTTGAAAAAAAAATCACTCTCAGCTTTCATTAACTGCATGAATAATTCCAGAAAGTAGTAACTTTTCAAGAATTGTTTAAACGAATAATAATTGAATAAACAATTCAAAATTAGTTAAAAGATACACGAATACTTGTCATTTATTGAATAAAAAAAATTCATGTGTGAAAAATTCGAAAAAATACCATCTCCAGTATGAATTTTACATAAAACTGCGCTATTTGGCAGTTTTTAGGACATTTTCCAGGAACAATACCAGGAGGTGTAGGGGTTAAAATTAAAATTTCTTGCTTGAAAATTATTCCTCGAGAATTTCTTAAGAGTTGACTAAACTTTAATTCACAAAAAGTTAGTAACAGATACTTCTTTTTTCCATTATTTTTTAATCTGAGCTTTTTCCAGGTGCAAGTTTTGAAGTTTTGAATCACATATGAAATAATTTTTCTTCAAATACAAAAGTTTCAAAATTTAAAACACTTTTGTGATTAAAAAGGCTTTAAATTTCAAAAAATAAAAAAACTATGTTTTAAAAACTTTTAAAAGTTCATTAAAATTTTTATACTAATTTCTACAATCGCTCATAGGACTTATATCGCAAAAATTTCCTCTCCAAAGAGAACTAAAGTAACAAACCAAAAACTAAAAATAAAATGGAAATTTTTTAGTACCATTGTCCTTAAAATAAATTAAAACTTGTAAAAATTACACAGAAATGAAGTAGGACAAGTCCCAAAAAAATCCTACTGAAACAGGTCGTATTTTGAACTTTTTTATTTTTATTGCAACAACACCTTTTTAGAACATAAATTGAATGAAACTTTTATAGTACCTCTGTGACCACTTAAACTTATAAAAAATTCAGGAAAAGTTTGTACTTAAATTTTTAGTGCCTCTTTATCTCATACCTAGTAATTTAGCGGGACTTTTTTCGAAATCCTAATGGGATCCCAATGAGACATTTTACGACTCGGGATAAGCCTACAAAGCTCAGCCTCGCCAAAGACGGCTACAGAATTCCTTCAGAGTCGCATTAGAAAGTAATATAACACCCCAGAAAATGAATTCGGGATACACCGGAAAAATTGGGTCCTTTGGCAATTCAGTGTGGGCCTGAGGATTCGGGGACGTCGAATCGGTCCCTCGCAGGCAGCGTATGAAGTCGCCGATACCGGCGTTTGTGGTGGGGAGAAGACGCTATGAAATTGCCAGAGCCAGGCAGGCAGGCCCAGCTCATGCCCAGCTCCTTGGGCCCTTGAGCTGGCCGAGGAGTGGGGGGCCAGGGGGCAAAAGCACATTCCAAGGCAGCCGGCCTGCCAGTGAAGGTGGTGGGTACAGCTGCTCTGAGCTGCTCTTCTCTCTCACAATATTGCGCTCCGTACCTTCCCTTTTATTTATTTCTACTGCCCAGTTTCTAGTCCCATTCCTTTCTTTTGGTTTTTCCAACGGGCCCAATTTACTTCGAGTTAGAGCGCTTCGCTCCCGCGATCGTGAATTATCTCGCGCAACATCTGTGTGTGTTCCATTTCTTCAATTCCTTGTTTGTTACGTCCGTCGCTCTTTACCGGTTTTCATAATCGTCGATTAACTCGCGCATTGGTACAATTCGCGAGATGCGGACGGGGGGCCTCTTCAAGAAAAGTGGAATCCCGAATCGCATTGGCGAATCTCGCGTGTGTTGCTGGAAGTACTAGTGGATCGAGTTTTAAACGTGCAGTGATCGTTAAGCATGTGGAAAGTGGAACCAACGACGGTGGGAGCCAACGATCGAGAGTAACGAGTGATCGAATCGACTGTGTATTCGGTATACCTGGGAATTTTGCGAACAAGGTAAACGATATAAGATACCTGCTTTCGACTCCTCCTTTGTACCTATATTTCTTGATTCTCATATCTAGCTGTAGTTCTCATAAAAGAGAATATATCCAAATAAAAGAGAGACTGTCAAATAACTAATGAATAGCAACTTTGTAATCATTTTTATTTTGTACAGAGGCATTGCACGAGTGTATCCAATATCCATGAGAATAATCCATTATGTGCTCTATCGCCTTTTAGTGCTTGTCTTTCACCAGTAAACGAATACATACTACATTATTCGCTTATTATCGACCATTACGTCCATTGTCTCAAAGAAAAAATTGCACGGTGATTTATTCCCGGTGTAACTTGTATTGAAGTTTGTCCAATTACAGTCATCAGTTTTAAACGCAGGGATGTCTTGTTAAATGATGAGATGCACCACCCACGGAGAATAAAATAGAAATGCACGATACATACATATATTTAGAAATTTAAAAAAAGAACAAGAATCCTGCGCTCAAATTTCGACAACACACTCAAATGTCTCGATTCAAATAAAAGAATGAAAAGTAAAGAAAAAGAGGAAAGATAAAGAAGACATCCTCCAGTCAGACAGCACGGAGAGAAGATCCTAGTTTCTTCATGAGTTTTGATTTGTTACCAAATTTGTTTGCATTGGCTTGAAAAGGTAGTTGAATGAACACCAAAACGATGGTAGATTTTTGTAAACGTTTTTTTCATTGTAATTTAAAACAAATAGGAAAAAAGAGGAAGAAGAAAACGAAGAAAGAGGTCCTTTTTCTCCCTCTTTTTTCCTTTGTTATGTAGTTGTCTCTAATGAATCGGAAAGGGGGTAGTTTGGAAATCTAATTTTGAATCGTGTATTATTATTCTTATGCTCTGATTGTGGTGCATTATATTATTTATCCGAAAGTAGATTTCATTTCGATCTTAAACAAATATTAAAAAAAAAGAAAAAATAGGATTTGGATGTTTCCTTCGTTTTCTTTTCCTTTTTTTAAAATTATTATTCGATATGAAGAAGCTTCATAGTAAATTCCAAGTTGTAATTAAAAAAAGCTTCAGGAGATCACTTTATTTTGGTTCAGCAAGTCGTTTGTTAACCAACAAAACTATAGGGAAGCAAGTTAGATGATAATAGACGTATATAATCAAAAACCTGGATAAGAACTGTATATGGGTGAAAATGAAAAATTTGGAATTTTTCGATTTTGAATTGAATGTGAAAATTAACATTTCATTATTATTATCCTTCATAATAGAATTAGTTGAATAAATAATTACCATAATAAAATTTGTATTGTATTGATTTTTTGGGCCAGTTTGTATATAATATTTAATTATAGAAGCGAACTGGGATTTAATATTATTTTAAAGATTTCAAGGGATTTTGAGAAATCTAAACAAATTTAATGGGATTGTAAAGAATTCCCAAGCTTAATAATAATTTTAATGAATTTTATAGGATTTGAAAAGTTTTAGGGTATTTTCAGTGATTTCAATAGATATACAAAATTTATTAACATTTTATAATATTTTTCTAAATTCCAAAGATTTTCACAAGAATCCAGTGTTTTCGTAGACTTTTAAAGATTTAAAGAGATTTTTAAATATTTCATGGAATTTCATAGAATTTCAACAATTCTATGCGGTTTTACAGAATTTCACACATTTCCAACTATTTCAAAAAAATTTTAAGGTATTTCAGGGTACTGGATTTCAGTCATTAAGAAGGATTTTAAAGGCTCTCAAATTTAAAGGATCTCTAAGGATTTCATAAGATTTGAATTATTTTAAAGGATTTCAAAAAATATATCATCAGATTTCATGTAATTTTACGGGATTTTATAATACTTAAATGGATTTCAAATAATTGGAGGGATTGCAAAATATTAAAAAAATTTTGAGGTAGGTTTAAGAACTTCAAAGAGTTTTCAAGAGCTCTGAAAAATTTCAAGGGATTTAAAGATATTTTGAGGGGTTTTAAATGTTTTAGGATATTTCACAACATTCCTAAAGATTTCAATAAATAGAAGAAATTTCTAAAGGATGTTAGGGTATTTTTAAAGATTCCAAGAAATTTTCAAAAGCTTTAAGAAATGTTGAGGGATTTTAAAGGATTTGAAATATTTTAGAGTATTTTAAAAGACTTCAAGGTATTTTCAATAGATTTCAATAATTTGAAGATATTTCAATAGATTTGAAAGAGTTAAGAGAATTCAAAAAAAATGTCAAGGGGTTTTAAAGCCTATCAAAGAATTCTGATAAATTTTTCAAGATATCAGGAAATGTCATTAGATTTTATAGATTTCACGGGCCTTATTTATCTTAAGATTTCTTTTTTTTTGCCATATATTTACATCGGAAGATCATTATATAGATTAATTTTAATAAAACATCAATTAGTTTCGCGTGTTTATGTTCATTTATTTAGATTAGATGTTTATAAATTACTTTAATGTGACAAAATATTATAATGAAAATGAAAAATTACTTTAAAATCATTGTTAAATTAAAAAGCAAGTGGAATATCAATTATTTTATTATTTTTAATCTAACTTCATTTGTTGCAAATAACTTTTGTGGTACCGGTTGGTACTATATTTTGGTACGATTTTCTCCGGGCTTTAAAATAAATTCTATTGGTTAAATAAAAACACTTTAAATCTAATAATAATTTCACTTCTCAAGGTATATTCAATAATCCTTACATAATTGTCAATTTAAATGTGGAAATTAATCTGTTAAGCCATAAAATTAATGAACAACTTTTTTTTTACCGGATGACATAAAAACTCGGGGACATTAAAAAAGTTATAATAACCATAAACTATCATTTTAAAGGAGAAAATGGCTTTATTCTATATTTCTGAAATTAATTAATAATAATTCATAACATAATATTGTCACTTTTATTTTTACCCATATACATTATATAAATAATATAGACAATGTATATACAGTTGTCAAAACTTAGGAGTTGAAAATGAAAAGCATTAGTTTTATAATAAAAAAAAAGTTTTTTACGGTCAGATTTATTAAATTACAATTTACGAATCTGTAAATATTGACAACTTATTTTTCGAAAAATACAACTTTGTGAAGAGATGAAAGTTCATATTTCGTTGTGGTTATCTTGATGGCTCCTAATGGCTACAAATTACAATGCCATAATTTACTCCTAAACGATTCTCTCTACAGCCAAGATGCATCCCTAGATAATTAAAAGTAATAAAATTTTAGTTATAGTTCATTTCTTTCTCCAGTGTTGACCTTTAGTTTATGTAGCAAAGAATTTTCGATACATAAGGTCCAAGATAAAATAAGATTAGATTTAAAATTGGCAACATTTCATTTTTAACGTTTTCTTCTTTATGGCGATCAATGGACCAGATTCCAATTTAGATTTCAACTAGTAATATTTTTACAACCATTTTTTCGTCTATTGTTTAGATTAGATAATTTGAGAAATCAGAGAATTTTCCTAATCAGATGCCGAAAAAGTAGTATCATTCCACCATACTCAGAAAATTACAACCGATTTAAAAAGCTTATATTTAATGATCCTTTTAACAGAGTTTAAATTATTAGACCTTCCAAAACAGCTGAAATCGAAATATTAAACATCGAGATTTGAGCTATACATTGTGAAATATTTGACAACAAATTAAAATTTCTACATGAAACACTCATATTTTTTTTATCAATCCTTATGCACCGAAAACTTTTTGCTTCAATAGATTCAATCATAATATAAATCGCTATACTAAGAAGCTAATGCTAATTTTTTAAATTAGGATGATTTTGTGGAAAATTGTATTATCTTCTTTAATCGCACCTAAGACATATATAAAGATAAGATATAAACATTGGAAGTGTTAATATAAATCAGTTCAATAGTTTAAATAGTAAAAATGTATAGTTAAACCAGAAAATTTAGATTGTTTTAATATTTCATTTTGCACACTAATAAATGGTTTCGATTCGGAGTAATTATCATCTCGTTATTTTTGGGATGTACTTGTATATTTTAATCAATAAATAACATTACCAGTGACGATTCTTTGATTTAGATATGATTTTAAAACTACGAAATATCTTTTTGTTTATTGGATCACATACTGTATGTTTTCGCATACAGATCTTATTTCCTTGAGCGTCTTGGTTCTTCAATAATTTTCCTATACCGAAAATCCGAGTTTCGTAAAAGTATAATAGAAAACGAAATTTATATTCTTCTGATATTTCCGAACTCTGGACGACGCCTGAGGGAATCAAAGGAAAAGATTCAATCGGAACCCTTGAATTGATCCATGTAGGCGTGACTAACGATTTCTTTGTCCAAATTAAATCCAACATTGAGAAATTTGCTAGAATTTTGTCCAAAGAAAATAAAAAAAATACCAGAGTCTCGAAAACGGTGTCCACAGGGTGAAAAATATTTGAAAAATGCGAAGCCGTTACTCGAATCGCGATGAATTTCACGATTAAGTTAACTCTTTTAATACATCAGTGTCAGTAAGAAGTTAAAAAAAAAGTTCAAACGATACATTAATGTGTTTGTAGTAATAAATTGATACGCCTTGAGTATTTTTTGCAAGAATTTTTCATATTTAAATAAAATATAATACACGAATGCTTAAGATAGTAAATAAAAGTTTGTCGCTTTCATTTTTAAAATGAATTGTAAATCAAGCTTTTTTAAATTGAACAAAGAATATAAATAATCTATTTGGAGTTTTTCAAAGGATTTTTTATTACACTTATCTGATTGTGTTTTTTTGTATAAAAGTCCGACATCTGCTATCAACGGTCAAGTAACGTAGGGGGATCAGAATCATAAACCTCACTTTCTTTATTCTACATACTGCAAAGTTCTATCCCCCTAAGATAAAATGTGAATCCCAGCTGAGAAGTAAGTCCTCTTTATGTGTGTCAAAAATAGGGTAAGACATCTTTACGACATCAAAATTCCAAGCAGTACCATATTTATTATACCTTTCAAGTCACTCAATCTAAATAAAAGCTCTGCAGCTTCTGATTTAAAAGTAAAAGAAAAATTGATAAAGATATGATAGTTATTAAAAATTGCTATTTCCCTCAACATTTCATCTTCTAGAATAATAAAATAGTATATATCATCTAATGGAGGATGAGACTGGCCAAAAATCAATCAAGTTATAGCTTCTAAAAAATCAAACCATTTTACGATGATCAATTAAGTCAATGTATAGCAAACGTTTACAATTTTACATAATAAATATGAATCTGTACTGAAAGAAGTTCCATGCACAGGTAACATCATAAACCAGTATTTGATTATCGGCTCTACATCAAGTATTTAATTATTGACGGCACTGTCTAATTTATCACTGTGAATTGAAATTTTGATTACATGCCTGATTAATCGATGAGAACGAAGACCAGATTATCGACTCGTTCAGCATCTAATAATTTCTAGCTAAAGATTTTAATCTTGAAGAGACAAGTCATTGAAACAATCCAAGCTATTCGATTTATTTCAATCCTCCGAAGAGAACCGGTGCTTTATACTCGTGCACTACAGGACAAAATGATCGTTTTGTTAGGTCAATGTCCCACTGGAGAATCTTCTTTTTAAATCTTTGATTTATTCTTTAAATAATGTTCATCGTTTCTTATTTTAATAAGAACATAAAATTATAAATTGATTATAGGAGGATGAAATTGTAGCAAGGTTATACAATTTTTTTTGATAAATGAAACATTAGCTATGAACAAACTTATATTCCTTTCTTAATTTAGAATCTTGAAATTCGTAATTCGACGAATCATTTGCTTTTCAGTCTGCCGGAATTTCGCTAAAGTCGAGTTCCGGGGCGATGAAATATTCGCTTGGACTAATTAATAACTTCTAGGGATGCGCTCTATCCACAATGAGAAACGATTCGCATAACTTGATTGGGCTATCTCAGCGCAGATTACATCATAAATGCAGGGTTCATTACTCTCCAACGTGAGAATAACTATATAGCAAGCAGCACGCTTCGAATTTCACTGCTGACAGGCTGAACCGTACTATCGCCCACTATTAATGGATCTGCACCCATATCTGTTTTTATTGCTTATGGAGATGTTATAGCAATGGTCAAATGGTAGCAGTTATTGAAAACCTTATTCAAAGGAAAACTCTATGGATCATTTGTTTCGGAATTTAAATTTTCTATACGAATATAATGAATGCTACACAGTTAAACAATTGATTCCGAATGATCATTTCAAGGCGCTGTGAGGTTGACCCTATTCATGATGTCAGCAATCCTTTCTCTGTTTCAGATTTCCATCATGTCCCAACCAACAATGCCGAACGATCCGGATGGTTGCGAGGGTTCACAGCTTCCTTGCCAGTGTTCAGCTATGTCGAACGTAGACTCAATACTTCAAAGAGAGAGATCAGAAAGAACCCTAGGTAGTAAAAGGATATCAAAAGTCCAAGATCTACCCCGAGGCTTAGAAACCTTACAAAACATGTTCGAACCCATCAGGAATCGAGAGCCCTCTCCCTCAATCCAGGAAAGTCAACAAATTTGTCTGGATAACTCTACAAGCGTGGAAAGTACAGATGAGGGGAGCCTAGCTTCATCACCCAGACCAATTGCAGTTCAAAAAAATATCTACGCTCGTTACGGGCACACTCTCTCCTGTAGTCCACGAAGTGCCGATTTATCTCAAAACCTGGCCTTCGAAGCTGCTCGTAGGGTCCAGGAGACTTCCAATTTTCAGGATAACCAGCATCGTCAATTGTCCAGTCCTGGTTCCCTTCTTGACTCAAACTCTGATCTCAATGATATGTCTCTTAATGACATGGAAAATGATGTAGATGATGGAGATCTATCCACTTCCCCCACTAAAGAGAAGATTAAGATGCAGGTTCTCAGTTCCTACAAGCATCATCACGAACCTAGTGTCCATAGTCATCTTCTCAATGAGGCTCATAGTCATATCTACAAGCACGAGAACCCCTGCAAACACGACGCGTATTGTGGATCCAATTTGGATTCCGGTGATGCAATGATGGCTTTCCAACATCCGCGACAGCACTCTCACCATCACCATAAAATGTCCAGTCTTTCCCACCATCAGCTTCAACCCAGCCATTCTTGTGGAACAACCTCCAATTTAAGTACTTATGTTTACGGAACTCCTGGGTCTTTAGTCACGACACCAAGTCCGAGTTCAATGAACCGGGGAAGCTCACAGAATATTTATCATCATCCTGGAACACCGACAAATAATTCCAGTCTGAGTATCATGGACCACCGAAATTCGCCCGCTGCTCATCATAGAATGGGACTCTCAGGAAATGGGAGTAGGGGTAATCATCATATTGGAAATGCCAGTTTTGTTGATCCCTCGGGACACCATCATGGAACAGCAAGTGTGATGAGTGGAACCTCTTCTAATTCGAGTTTAATAAACCACGGAAGCTCACCAACTGTTCATCGACATGTTGTGAATGCCAATAGCAGTTTATCGACGACACCACTCATCAGTCATCATCACAGAAGTTCCTCGGGCAGTCTTACTGGGAATTCGACTACAAATCACCACCACGTGAGTTCCGGCATTTCCTGCGAGTCGTCCTCTTCCAATGCAAACACGAGAACACACAGCAGACTGGACCATATCCACGATCATCATCATCACCTACAGGCGGTTCACGCGCTTCACTCGACCCTACCAGATACGAGGCCAAGGGAAAGAACACCCTCGAGCCTGGATCACCACAGCAAACATCACTCCCATGTACGCACCCACAGCCGTTCACACTCACACAATGAAGCCAAACATGCTGCTCTTATGGGAGTCAATAATATTCAGGTATTTATATTGCTATATTCAGTTTTAATGCAATTATAGAATATGGATCAACTATATCAGGGAATTCGTATCGAAAATATCTACAAATGTAGGTACACGAGAATATCAATTATCAGATGAAAAAAATATATATATAATAATTGTTTTCTTTTAAAATTACGCAACATTATTCAATAAATCATGAACAAATTGGCTTATATTGTCCTAAATATTTTTGTTAAGCACACAAAGAACGCAGATATTTAGAGTTTAATCTTTGACCTCGATGAGGAAGTGCAAGATTTTATACGAATTTTGATTAATTTTATTTTTTTCAAAACAATTTTAGTACTTTTTTTCTAAATAAAATTTAAAAATCAATTGTTCTTCTGGTTAGTATTTTTTACCTTATAACCACACAACAAGATTGTAGACAAGACATTTGACACCATTTTTAAAGAGGTGTTTTTGATTTTTTTCAATGTCGTACGTACTTATTTTTGATCATACAAAATATAACATTTGTCTACAATAATTGCATGTAAGCTAATAAAATGATATGCCTAATACAGCAAAAAAGAATACTTGTTGCATTTAAACAAATTATTTGACCTCAGATTTAGCAAAAATTTGTCTGAATTGAAGATGTCAATATCTGAATTTCAGAATTTCAACATACGTTTCCTTTGAATTTATATAAACTTTACCTAAGCCCAGATTAGTTTTTGTTTAATTTAAGTTCACTTTTAAAATTATGGTTAAAAAATGATAAGGCATATTGTATAATAATTTTATGTATTATTTTTTACTGCGAATAATCCCAATATGAAGGAAATATACCATGTTATATCCAAATATATTGCAAAAGAACTTTCAATTTTAATTTTTTCTTGAAAATAATAAATTAACTCAGAGAACTCAAAAATAATTTTAAAAAAAGTTCTTGTT
Organism: Andricus grossulariae; assembly: GCA_011634705.1. Classification (NCBI taxonomy): domain Eukaryota; kingdom Metazoa; phylum Arthropoda; class Insecta; order Hymenoptera; family Cynipidae; genus Andricus; species Andricus grossulariae. The sequence goes on along the minus strand of JAABKJ010000755.1, from coordinate 48,436,033 downwards.
CTTTGCAGGGTAGTTGTAGAATTATTTTGGTAGATTCCATCAAATCAAATAATAGTGCCAATCAAATTGATTTGTACTTTTATTTATTTTGTACATAATTTTTTTTCAAGTTCACAATTTGACTAAATCCTGGGAGTAATTAATAATGTCACATCTGAAGGTTCATTCCTGAAATTGTATTTTTAGGAGAACTTTGGAACGTTGCCATATTTCATTCTGTAAATAAAACATTTATATATTTCAATCTTTCTGTACAAAACATGAGAAGAAATATATTTTCTTCAAATATGCGTTGATTTACTGGGATTTTCCAAAGCTAATATTGATGTTTTCATTAAGGTATGTCACGAAACAATGATCTAAGAATACTTGAATTTTGAAGAATACTTGAAAAAATATTCAACTACAATGTTTTGATAATTTCGTATAATTTTTAGTACAGCTTGATTTAAAAAATTTTACTGGCACAGAAATAGTTTCTAATGATAACAGGAATTTCAGTACATTACAAATTGAAAATAAAAACCGAAAAATTATTTTAAACACTTTTTAAAATGAAACAATATTTTGTACAACGAATAGAAGAAAAAGCTTTTTTAAAGAATTTTTCAACGATAATGCTTTTTGAAAATTTGTATTCCTACTACATTGTAAACGTTTTCATTAAATATAGTTCGCTGAAAAATTTGTTTTTACATTCTCATGATGAGAAGGTATTATTTTTATGTGAAAACTGACACGCGGATTTCTTTAAATCTCCACGTTTCGGGACCCCCTGAATCCGAAAAAAATCGGTTTCACGATAGTGTCTGTCTGTGATTTTGAGGGCAATACATTTCACTTTCACAGATATGATACCTAATGATAACAGGAAATTCATTCAATTTCAACTTTAGTTTAAATGCTAAAATATATTTCTTTGTTACAAATCAATTTTTGTAAGGGTATTTTGTCATGCAAAAAGATTGTTTAAACATTTTTTTATCAAATCTTCGTCGCTAAAATATATTTTTTAAGAGTTCTTTGACTACAATGTTTTTTGGAATTTTTTGTTATAATGTAATTGTTTTCATGAAATGCATGCTATAAAAAAAAAGAATATTTGAAGATTGATCAATAATTATCAATAAATTACAGAATATAAAACAGCATTTCAAATTGCGGTTGATTCTGAACCAATCAAATAAGAAAAGAGCGAGATGTTGGTTTTGGTTGAATCTTTCCTTTTCTCCCTCTTAAGAAAACAGATCTCATTTCAATCTTGAATGGAAATTTAAATTCAAAAATAAAGAATTTTATACAATTTTACAACTACAATATTAACCAAAGAATACGAATTTTAATTGCAAAATTGCGTACCTACAAGAAATTATGTAATTTTCACAAATTTAATAAAATTCACTGTTGAGGGCCACCGTTGTGTGCCGAAACGTTTAAAGCAATCTAACTGTTTTCAATTCACCTGTCCTTAAAACCAACAGCGAATATCAACATTCTCTACGAAATTTATTATTAAGGGTCAATATAAACCCCCAGCGATTATTATTTTCAATTAAGTGTAAAGAAGATTTTTTTATTGGCATTAGGGATGATAATGTTTTTTTTTGTGTTCTACAATTACTTTTTCAAAAAGATATATATTTCTAAGTAAATTAAAGTTAGATTTTGTATGCTTAGTCCCGGACTGACTCACTGGACTCGTCAGTAACTTAAATTAAAAATTCATCAATTGCCAAGTTGAAGAGAAATTATTACTATTTTAGTGAGTTGATTAGTGAACCAAAAAACGAAATTTCAAACTTATCCTCCATAATTTTCTTCCTTCTCCTTCTCTTCCATATGCATATATTATTCTTGTTATACAACTGCGCGAATTGAGACTTAGTTTGGACGTCGCTAAGTTATCACATGTAATATAACAACACTGACACAAATTAAAAAACTTTTGTCTTAATAATTTCCTCAAAAGCAGGTTTAAAATTTAAAATATGAATAATTTTCACACTAAGTGATAAGAAAACGACCCCTCTGGTGTGAGATAAGTTTAAAATTTCGTTTTTTGGTTCACTAATCAACTCACTAAAATAGTAATAATTTCTCTTGAACTTGGTAATTGATTTAATGCTTTCACGATGATTCATTACGATAAATTTAAATTTATCAACTTGGTAATTGATGATCTTTTAATTCAAGTTCTGGCCTATCCGTGGCCCGAATAACAGCCTAAAATATATTTGTTGTGTTTTTTGAAAAATCAAAATTGATATCAATTGAATTAAGTTTCAACCCCTATCCGTAGTTGAACTGCATTATATTCTTAACTGCAAAATTGATCAAATTTACAAACTTATAACCGAAATTTTTATTTTTTTGTCGAAAAATATACATTATAATGAATTTAGATCAATTAAAATGTATAAGGTAGGACTGATTCACATAGCCTTACTGACTAGTCCAGTGAATCACTCCGGGAAGAAACATAAAAAATCTAACTTTAATTTAGTAAAAATATATATCTTCTTGAAAAATTAATTGTAGAACACAAAACAAATAAACATTATGGACCCTCATGTCAATAAAAAAATCTTCACACTTATAATACTTGGATCAATTAAGAACGATATCTTTAGAGAAAACAGCAAATATGTCATCCAACTATTATTTTAAATATTTATCGTATATTATTTCTTGAAGCTAATCTGCTTCCTAGTCTGTAGGAAAGTACAAAAATCGAAGAAATGTTTTGCAAGTCAAATGAAGTGTTAAAACTCTTGAAGAATGAAGAGCGTGGTAAATCTTGGAAGGCAAAAAATGCGAAAGAATGTTTAAGAACAGGATCTCTTTTGCCCTCAGGTTTCGACGCCCTCCAAGAACAAGTGCCAGTGTCATATGATACAGCAAGGGGGTGGTAGCAAAAGGGGCCCGGAGGGTGAGAGTGACGGGGGTGGCGAAGTGACACTGAGAACGCATCAGCCCCCAGCCTTACCACCGAGACCACCCCCAAGACCTGCCAGGCGATTCGAAACTGTGACATCCGATCCTTGTAAGTGATTCATCATTTACCACTAATGTCTGACTTTTTCCTGAAAAAGCTTAATTTGACCTATGCTACTCGATTCCTTGAAAAATTCCACTTTGAAACTTAATATTAGATAGACCTTTCTGAACTTCTTAGGACGTAGGTTATTCATTCAGGTCCAGCCTTTTTCGGTATTTTTTGTCCATCAATTGACAAATTCAACTTGAATCTATAATTATATTATTCTCACTTTTAAGAATACTGAAGTCGAGGCCCCTCACTTCTTTTGATTGCAACTTGCTCAAAAAAAAAACTCTGAGTTGTTTAAGGTGAAACATTTAAAAGGTTAATGTCTTCCGATTTCAATTATATGTTCACTTTTATCTTAAATAATTGTTGTCAATAGTTAGAGGGCAAAACATCCAAAAAACAGAGTGTTTGGCTTCCTTTTTCAAGCGTCGACTTTCACCTGCATATTTCTGACTTTAATCAGTGTTGGCACGTGAGCGGCACAGCGGGACAAGTGGTAGAAAAAAAGTACCCTTCCGATGACAATAGTAATTCCAGAAGCAAGCCGACTCCCCTGAATAGATGTGACAACAGAGTTACTATTGTCATCAAGAGAGTACTTTTTTCTACCACTTGTCCCGCTGTGCCGACAACGTGCCAACGCTGATTTAAGAATCAAGCCAGAAATATTCAAAATATTTCTTGCTTGGCAATGATTTCATTATAAATTTAATTATTACAGTGCACTCGCATTACAAAATTGCATATTTGGAACCATTAAACGGCTTCCTATCTTCATTCGTTCTCAAGGTACATTATTTGTAAATAAATCCCCGTAATAAGTAAATTATTGAATTTTCAAGAATTTTGACAAATGTATTGCATTAGAGAATGTTGAAGATCTGTGGATTTTTTCAGATTTTTCCGAACGTCGAACTCGTTCTAGGAACATATGAAATTCGACGCTTGAAAAAGGAGGCGGAAAACCCCTGTTTAAAAAAAATGTTTTACAATTTAATTACTTACAACATTTTTTTAAGACAGAAGTGATTATATCTTTACATTCGGAAGACTTCAAGCTTTCAGATTCTTTTTATCAAACAATTAATAGACTTTTTTGAGCAAAGGGTTGCAGTAAAGAACTAGACAACCGATAAAATCGGAAATAGAATGGGGAAGTTTACAGTCCCAATTTATCAGGAACCTAAATTTGGAACAGTTTCGGTTGCAGATCATCATAAAAAGAGCAATTTTTAGGTCAAAAGAGAAAAAAAGACTAATTTCCGAGTTATTGATTTGCTAAGTTGGAAGAAAATCAGTTTCATCAGAAAAAGTTAACCAATTCCAAGTAAATAATTCAACAATTTTGAAGTTCAAATTTCATGGATTGTGACAATCGTTTTTGGATAGCCCCTCAAAATCTATTTTTCAATTAAATTAAAAAATCAAAACCTGCTCCCGGGATATAAGGAGGCTGAATAAGTATAAACAAATTTTCATCCAAAAGAATTATTCTGTACCGGGAAAATAAAGATTTAGTGTGACGGCATCGCGCTATAATATTCGTTTGTTCGCTGAAAGGTCTATGAAAAGAAGAGTATAAATGAATTATAACAATTCAAAAAAATATCGTTTCTGATCGCGTGAAAAAAAACCTTGTGAAAGTGACTTTTTGTAGAATATGCAGATTTTAGAATGCAATTTAATACTTTAGTGCGGATAAAACAGCAAAATAGTTTTATTCAAGGGCTTTTTCTTTGAGAAAAAAGTATTTGATTATTTTAATGTATTTACGTTTTTTATATTTGGTTAATATGATCATTCTCTCAGGCTTCACAGTCATTCTCCTATTCCCCTTTTTTCATATTTTTTAAAAAGTTCTCCTTTTTTACGAGAAATTTCCCCTTTTTTACTATTTTCAAGATATTTCGTGATAGATTTAAGTTTCAAGTATCTTTAGACCTAAATTATTTATCACTTATAATTAACAATAATTCAATGTGCCATGAAACAAGATTAAAATAATTAATTTAGGACATTTCAAATTTTTCAATTAAAATTGTTTTTTATACCAATGAACAAGTTATTAAAAATCATTTTTAATTATTATGATAATCGTTTTTAATAGAAAATTGTCAATGTACTGAATAAATTAGTTCAATTGTTTTTTTAGGTATTCAAATATATATTTATATGCATTGTTCATTAACGAATTAATTTTTTTAGTTTGATCCCTTACTACTTTCCAAATTTGAACGATTGTAATGATTCAAAAAGATGGTTAATGTTTAAAAATAAGTAGTTCAATTGGGTACAGGATGTTATTAGTAATTAAGAAACCAATCTTTTCCATTAGCTTGAAATTTATCATAAAATTGATGCTTTATGGAAGCTAAATCCAATTCAAAATTTTTTGTTTCATAACCAAAAATAGAGAGAATTTTACATTTTTTTCAAGAAGTAACATCTTTAGTTTTAATGAAGAATTGCAAAAATTGAAACTATTAACAATTAAAATGTATTAACTCATAAAATTTGAATGTATGTCATGAAATTCTCTTAAGTGACTTCTAAATATATATTTTTTAATCTGAGAAATACAAATAAGGGTATATGAACTACTTACAAGGTTATTTTTTCTTCCCTTAGCTTTTCCCCTATTTTGGTCAAAAATGCAAACTTTTCCCCTATTTGGAGAAAATTTTGAGCTCTTATATCACATTTAAAAAAGTGTCATCCGCGTACCTTTTTATGTTTCATTTACATAAACTTAACAACATAAAAAAAATATACTGGTGTGTTTCTTCCGTTCAAACAAAACTAATTTAAAGAAAAATGCTATGAACAGAATTGTAAATAAGTATCCCATTGAATATAAATATGATTTTATATTAGTATTTGTTATCGAAAACTATATACATAAAAAATTCGCAATAATTTTGAAACCCGTAGGAAAAAATTAATTTTCCAAACTTCAAAAACGTTCAACCCCTCTGTGGTGGCCTGAAAAAATTTTAATCGCGGGTGTTCCTGAAGAATACTTTTTTTGCACATTATTGCAATTTTGAACGTATTTGTCCAAAAAATATACACCTCAATTTTTGTATAGATAAAAGTGAAAATCTCAGCAAAAAAAAATTTGAACATATGGGACAAAGTACAGGTTGCAGATGAAGGTTTTGCATATACCGATACAGAGTTTTCAAATTTACATTTTATTAGCAATTATTTCCTGATAAGTGAAATGTTAAAAAGTACCGTTATCTTACGATTATTTCAGAATACTGAACATTGAATGGCTGTTAGTCACAGAAAATAAAATTTAAAAAATCTGCAAAAGATGTAGGAATTTCTTTAATCCTTTTTGTGCATACTGGTAAATTTTAGAGTCAAAAATAATCTTTTATTATTATGTTAATAACAAACGAGTAGTGACTGTCATCTCCAAAACTAAATTCTTGAAGCAAATTGCACATATTTGGCTTCTGAAAATGGTATAAGTAAAATGTATAATATAGGTATGTAGTAATGTATAACAGGTATAATAAAAATATAAGTAGAAGTAAAATGGTATAACAAAATGGTAGAGTGTCAATGAGCAAAAATGGGAGTGTCACAGAAAGTCATAGTTGTAGGAGTAGCAGTAGCACAGCCAAGGTCTTCTGCTGTGAGGGCAGTTGCTTCGACATACCGACAACTCTTTGTATTTTTCGAAATAGAAAGTAATTCTTTAAACATTTAAGCGCAACTTTCTGTTGCAAAAAAATGTGCAATTTGCTTTCAGAATTACCTCCGTACGATGTTTAGTTTCGGAAATGAGACCTCTACTCTTTTGTTATTAACTTGATAACAAGTAATTATTTCTGATTCTCAAATTTACGATTATGCATATGAAGGATCAAAGAAATTCATATATGTTTTTGCAGATTTTTTGTAATTTATTTCCAGAGACTAATAACCATTCAAAGGCGAGCATTTTGAGATGATCGTAAGATAATGGTACTAAAACCTTTCAATTATCCGGAAATGATTTCTAATCTACTGCTAATTTCAAAACTCTGTATCAGCATAGGCAAAACCTTCAGTTGCAACATGTACTTTGCCTCATATTTTTAGATTTTTTTTTCTGCTGAGATTCTCACTATAATCTGTACAGAAATTGAGGTATCTAAATTTTTTGAACAGATAGTAGTGCATCACATGATAATCGCGTGATTACTGAATAAGTCTTCTTCAGTCGGAATTCATACACCTTGGATTCTATCTGTTCACCGTCACTCGGTGTGATTTACCACCCGACCTTACTCGGTTCAATTAACAGTCTGACTGGCCGAGTCGAATACCGACTATTTCATCGATTGGTCGAACTCTGGCGTTAAAAATGATGAACAGTGGTCGTTAAAAATTAACGAGGTGACCATAGGATGGAATAATGTATGCACAAGTATATTGCTTTGCTGTAAGTTCAGGTCCCTGACAATAAGGCACAAGTTTGCTGGTATAAGTTTGTTTGGTTTTCATTTTTCATTGTCAAAATTTATCTTATCATCATATCTATTATTATTTTTGATTGAAGATGATAATTTGATAACATGAAATAATGAGGAAATATTGTTTATTTTAATCAAGTTTATTCAAGGTGACTGCAGGTTAGCGAAAACCTAGAAATCAGGGATAAGGCTGGGAATTTTGTTGGTCAGAGAAAAGTCAGGGAGTTTGAAAAATAAATGGCAAAAGTCAGGGAATTTTTGTGAAAAGCACTTTAAAGTAACTTTTAAGAATAATCAGGGTTGCTATACAATTACTTTTAGTCTCTTTTTCTCAAATCACTTTTTAGTCATTTTTCAAAGATAAAGTCACTATGGTCGCTTTTCTTTGAATGAGTTAACCCAATGGATAAGCACTATTGAATTTAGGTCTATATACGACTTTTTGTTGTTTTCTTTTGATTCTTTAAAAATATTTTATAGTATTTTAAAAGATTCCAATTTTTTTAAACAGATTTTAATAATTTTAAGAGATTTCAAAGTAATTGAAATATTTTAGGGTATTTTGAAATATTCCAAAAATTGATTAATAAAATGTTCTATAACTTGACAAAATTCCGATGGATATAAAACAGTTGAGGATTTTTCAGAAGATTTTTACATTTCTCAACAGATTTCAATAATTTGAAGCGAAATCAAAGGATTTTTAAGATTTCAGAGTATTTTTAAAAATCCAAGGAATTTTTAAGAGCTTTAAAGAGTTCCAAGGGATTTCAAAATATTTGAAATAGTTCAGGATATTTTAAAAGATTCAAAGAAATTTTTAATAGATTCAAATAATTTTAAAGGGATTCTAAAGGATTTAAAAGAGTTAAATGTATTTTAAAAGATTCCTGAAATTTTTACCCGATTTTTCAAATGATTTTAAATTATTTTAAATCTTTTCGGGTATTTTAAAGGATTTGAGGAATTTTTAATAGATTTAAATAATTTGAAGGGATTCCAAAGAATTTGAAAAAGTTTAGAATATTTTCAAAGATTCCTAAAATTTTGGACAAATTTTAATATTTTAAAGGGATTTTTTATATTTAAGAGTAAGTTGAACAATTCCAAGGAATTTTTAAGAGCTTCAAAAAGTCTGGAAGAATTTCAAAAGATCTCATAGTATTTGCAATATTTGAGGGTATTTAAAAATATTCCTAAATTTTTTAGCAGATTTTAGGGTTTCTTAAAAGATTGCGAAGAACTTCTGATTTATTCCAGTGGGATTTCATAGGGTTCCGAAAATCTGAAGAAATTTTCACATATTTCTTGCATTTAATTTGGAATTTATCCTCAATTCTTATAATCTTAACTTAAATTCTTTGGTATTCCATTGAATTTCTTTTATTCACTTGAATACTCGTTTCAAACTTACAGAATTGAATTACTTTTTACATATCTTTGAATTGTTTTTAAGTAAATAGATTTTATTGAATTATTCTCATTTCCCTTTTAACAAATTTGCAATAATATACAATATTCTCAGACCAGATTTTTTCAGGACAAATAGCGGGGCCTAAAAAATAAGCTATTTATACCGAAATTTCGGTACATAAAGCCGCATTTTTTCGGTACGCGTATAGAGACTTACATATTCTTATATTGGTAATAAATAAAGTCTTTCATTCCAAACATCATAAACTTCTGAACTGTTATTACCTTCATAACGTTGTACAAAGAACGCTTTTTACTAGTTTCGAGATAAGAAATACCTTTTCTTTACATTTTAAAACAGTGCCATTACTATAAAGTATAAATGACACTTAAGTAATAACTGTTTTCTGCATTTATCTTGAAAAACATACAAGTTTAAACAACACCGCTGCGAAGTACTATATGGATTTATTCACGATGGGTGTAATTATTTGTGCTCATTTTATGAGCATTTTTCTTCCTCATAGGTATCAAATAAATTTGCTTCCTCATAGAGGGAGGTTTTTCTCTAAGAAAAAAAGAAAAAAAATGGATACTTTCAATATTTTTCAAGCTTATCAACATAAGCTTGAAAAATATTGAAAGTATCTTCTGTCTCACCGAAAATCTTATCCCGTCAGAATGTCAGTCGATGTGTTCTGTTACAATGAACAACTTTTTAACTTGTGGTAGCGTTATATTACAAATTGAAACAAAATTTTTCTTCATACAAACAAGGTAATTTTTTTAACTTTTTATAAGTCGTTACTGATTAAATGGTCATCGAAGCTTCGTCAATAGATCAATCCACACCTCATGAAGACGCGAACGATTACATCAAATATAGTACTGTTTTATTCCCAATGTAAAAAAATTCCTCTTGTAAACAAGGTAATAAATTTTCTTACAAAATTTATGCACAATATTGGTAAGTTATGGTAGATCATGAAAGATTCTTCAATTGGGTAATCGATGTGTCTCGAAGGCGCAAACAAATATATCATATACATTATACATTACTGTTGTATGCTCAACATTAAAAAAGTTTCCCTCGTATCAAAGAAGATAAACAATATATTTATTCAATTTATAAATCGGTATTGTCAGATACAGGATGCAATATTTCTAACATGAACAAAGCTTCTCTTATATAAACTGAATACACTTTCTTTGAAACTTCTTGAATCGGAACTGGTGGATCATAAAGGTTCAACAATAGGTCGATCGATGATTACAAGTCCGCTGACAAATACACACACACATACACGGGTATTAAAAAAATTGTGTTTTCGAACTCCTGGGGTCGAATTATATAAAAATATGTGAAAAAAGTAGATTTGAAAATGTAGGTGATTACAAACCTCCCTCTATGCGGAAGAAAAAGTTATAGTTATTCATTTCTATCTTCCGTATACATAGTGTAAATAATTTATTGATACCATATTCACAAATTTTATTTTATGTATTTTGAAGTTAAAAATTTGAAGATGTAAATTTCTAGACCAAATAATAATAATAATAAATTTCCTTAGATATTTCAATGGTTACTAATGGTATAAACTTACAATTTCTTTTTCACATATGAAATCAAAAGATGATTTTATACACGATTACTATATTTTCAGTTTGAAAAATAAAATGTTCAAGTTTTGTAAAATTATATATTTTAAGAGAAATATTAGAAAGTATTTATGAATTTGAAAAATTGTTTATTATTCATATATTTCTTGCAAGCGATGCAAGCTATTGCAAAAGAGTAGGTATTTTTTGTGGAACTTTTGTAGATGTTTCAACTTTTATGTGATCGTTTTTTGTACCTTTCATTATACCGAGAAAAATGCGAAAATTCGATTTTGCAAAAATAATTTTGTTGAATGCGAATCAGTAGTTTACCAAGAATGAAACTCACGATATATGTAGTACATATTCTCAGGTGCTTAAAAAAAATTCAAGTGGGGTTTTTGAGAGAATCTACTTTCAATAATTTTAGAAAAAGGACGGCCATTTTGTCCGTTTATAATTTTTTTTATCAATTAAATGATCAAGAATTTCCACGTCAGTAAAGAAGAAAATCTTGAATACATACTCTCGTTCGGAAAATGCTGCATTTTGAAAAAACTGTCTGTCAATTTTTATGTGTGAAATACGTGTTCCTTTATTTTCACAATAGAATGATATATCCGAATACAAAATCATTCCGACACCATGACTTAGACTTTTCTGGAAATTTTACCTGCTTTGAAATGGAATTAGTCGTAATATGAATTTATCATTTTTTAATAGTTTATAAGTCTTCTAAAGTAATGAAGAATTTTCTGCAATCTGTTGAAGGTATTATAATCTCCGGGAAACTGTTCTTTGCACTTTTAAGCGAAAAATCAGAAATTCTATAATCTTTTTAGCTTCTTGAGGTTAAAGAACCGAAAAGAAAGAATCTTTAAACCTTTAAAATATTCTCAGTGGAGAAAATACTCTTTTATGCATTTATCGAGGTATAAGAGAAGATAGAAAAAAAATTCTGAAATAGATGTCTCTTAAAGACCTAGGCTTAGAAATTATTTTCATACTTATTTCATTCTCACACTATTTAGAAAAGAAAATCTCTATTTAACGCTCATTATTTTCTGGTCTCACTATCCTTTATATAAAATGTAGCAACCGAAGCAATCTCCCACGACTTTGTCACGACTTGCTATTGTTTCACATGTCGGAAGTTGACTTTCGCTATGTCTATCGTCAGACGTCGCCTATTCTCCTCCAAGTCCACGAACCCTTCATTATCATCCGCAGCTTCTCGTTCTCTTTCGATATCAAATTCGCAATGAAGTCTGCACTATCCGGCGGGTGACATGAAAGCGAAAATCAAACCGGAAGTGGCGCGATCTCAGGGGCCATCCATAAACTACGTAACCAATTTTGGACTATTTACTCCCCGCCCCCTCCTTGAAAAGTTAATTATTTTGAAATGCTCTAAAAACAGAGGAAATAGGGTGACTTTTAATGAAAGAGTTCAATTTTCAACCAAAAAAGCTTTTCTACCAAAAGAGATGAATTTTGAGCACAAAGAAGCAAATTGCCAACAACAAAAAATTAATTTTTAACGAAACAGTTAAATATTGAAACAAGAAAGTAGACTTTTGTACCATAAAAGATGAATTTTCTATCAAAGGACGCATTTCAACCAGTTGAATTTAACGAAAAAAAAAAATGAATTGTAAAGGAAAAAGTTCAATTCTCAACCAAACATGAGTTTTAAACGAAATAGTTGAATTTTTTAACTAAAACAGATATTTTTTATTAAGAATGGAATCGTCAAATTTTCAGTTTAAAAAATTAATTTTTATAAGAAAAAAAAGTTTTTGACCAGTTGAATTCAACCAAGAAAGGCGAATTTTTGACCAAAAAGAGGAATTTTGAACAAAAAAGGTGAATGTTTTAACAAAAAAAAAAAGAAAACAATTTTCATAAAAATACATGAATCTTTTACCAAATAGTTGATTTTTTAACTTATGAAAAATAAATTTCCAACGAAAAGTGGAACATTTCAATTTTGCGAACAAAAAAGTAATTTCTTACAAACAAACAAAAGACGTTTTTCAGCAAAAAAGTTAATTTTTCAACCAAAATGGTGAATCTTATGAAAATTATTTTCAACAAAGTGTTTTAACTTTGAACCAGTTAATTTAATTTTTAACCCAAAAAGATGAATTTTTAACCAATTTTCAACAAAAATTTTCGATTTTGAAGCCATAACAAAAAATTTCTACAAAATAGTTGAATTTTCTAACCTAAAAATTTAAACTTTCAACGAAAAAGACGAATTTTCGATTAAAAAAATTGAATTTTCAACTTTACCTTCCAAAAACATGAAATTTTAACTAATCTAAAAGATCAATTTTGAATTAGAAATGTCAATTTTCAACCGAAAATGGAATAGTTACATTTTCAGTTCAAAAATTAATTCTCAACCGGAAAAATCGATTTTCCAAACTAAAATGATGAATCTTTCACAACAAAAATGAATTTTTAACAAAGTAGTTTAACTTTTAATGAAGTAGTTGAATTTTTAACTGAAAAATACAAATTCTCAACGAAAAATTGTAATATCTAGTGGAGGCTTCAACAATGAAGGATTTTAATTTAAGTGAAAAAACAGTTTAGTTTAACAAAAACTAGCTGTGAAATCGATCTCGAGCAAATGTATTTGCTTCCTCATAGAGGAAGCATTTGTGGTTTCTTAAATAATAGACAAACTAAAGTTTTCATTTCAATCAATTTAAGAATAGAAATTTTCAAAAAACACAAAATTACAAAATAATACAACAAATTTTTTAAATACAATGACAAATAAGCCAAATCAAATTTTGTATTTAAAATTGTAATTTTTCGAGTTGGAAAAGGAAGGGGGAAATTCTATCGCATCATATCCCTTTGCCAGCTTCATGCTAAGTTATTTTAAGTTAAGAGTTAAGTTTTCAATTTGAAAAACATTAAGTTTCAACCAAGAGGTTGAATTTTGAAACAAAAATTATTTGAATTTTGTTATAAAAAACAGTGAAATTCAATCGATTCGTCTCGAACCAATGAATCTTTTATATTCTTGCATCAGCTTTGAATTATGGTACTGAAAAAAGTGTTACTATAAAAAACCGATTTTTTAAATATTATTAGGTGCTAAAAAAACATGCAATAAATATTTTTAGAAATCCTTCGATCAGTTTCAAGATATTAGTGGTGAAAATAAGCCCTCCAAATTTCATCAATTTATCTGCAACTGGTTTCAAGTCATCGTGTTCACAAAAAAGTGTGACATCCACACACACACACACACACACACACACACCTTACCAAAAACAAATTCATTTTCAACCAAACAGTCGCATTTTTAACCAAAAAAGATTAAATTTCTACCAAAGACGATAAATTTGTTCCAAAAAAGTCGAATTTTCAACAAACTGCATGCATTTTTAAACAAATAGTTGAATTTTCAACTAAAAAAGATAGATTTTCAACCAAAAATAGAATAGTTGAAGTTTCAGCTAAAAAGATTTATTTTTCACTCAACGAGATGAATTTCCGAACCAAAAATAGTTCAATTTTCGACCAAAGTGATAAATTTTCAAATAAAATGATAAATCTTCAACTGGAATGGTTGAATCTTAAACCAAAAAGATTAATATTCAACCATGAAGATTAATTTTCTACACAAAAAATACAAATGGAAATGATCAATTTTTTACCAGTAGTTGAATTTTACAAAAAAAAAGATGAATTTCCAATAAAAAATGGAATAGTTTAATGGTAAGTCAAACAAATTAATTTTTAACAACAAAAGAAATCGTATTTTCAACCAAAAAGTTCAATTTTCAACCAATGTGATGAATTTTCATATAAAATGATCAATCATTAACTGGAATAGTTGAATTTTATATCAAAAGGATACGCAATTTTCTCACCAACTAGTTCCATTCTTAAATAAAAAAGAGCAATTATTAACCATATAGTTCAATTTTCATCCAAAAAAGATACATTTTTAAGCCAAAATAGAATAATTAAATTTTCCTTTTTAAAAAACTAGTTTTTAACAACAACAAAAATAGAATTTTCAACAAAATAGTTACATTTTCGACTGGAATAGTTGAATTTCTAGTTAGAAAGATTGATTTTCAACAAGGTTGTAGAATTTTCAAAGATGAATTTTCAATTAAAAGGATGAATCTTCAATTAAAAAAATTAATGTTTAACAAAGAAGTTTAAGTTTAACGAAAGAGTAGAATTTTTAACTAAAAACGATGAATTCGCAACGAAAACTGTAATATAATTGTAATTTCAATAAAAACAGATTTTAACTTTGAATAAAAAATAGTTAAATTCAATCGATAAGGATAAATTTCCAAGAAAAGAGTTTTCAATTAAAAGTCCTTTTCAGTCAACAGAGAAAACAAATGCAAAACAAACTGTTGAATTTTCAAGGAAAAATATGAATTTTCAAACGAGAAGATTAATTTTCGACCAAAAAGGACGAATATTCAACAAAACACAACAAAAAAAAAACCAAACAAAAATAAAATTTAATCCACTTCGTTCACGAAAACTACCCGTCATAGGTTAGGTTTGTCAATTTTAACGAAAACTTTTATTTAATTTCTTTATCTCTGTGAACAATTAAAATAAAAGTTCATTGTACTATTTAGTTCGATTTTATCTAGAAAATAATTAAAAATAAGCCACATTAATATAAAAAACACATTTCTTCGCTGTTCTATGATAGGGACATGCATTATGGAACACCGGTACAAGAATCCAAAAGTTGTTTCATAATAGGTACATATAGGTTGTTCCGCTTTTTCATAAATATAGTAACTTTGCTTAGACTAAATTAAAATTTTAATGGGCGTTTCGCATTCAGAAAATATCAGCCCATTCATTGATTTAAACATTTTGAAAATATATTCTACTATCGTTCCAAAATTAATGAAAATCTCAAAACCCCTCAAAATTTGTCTCATGATACTTACCTTTACATATTATATATTATATATATTATATAATTTATAATATATATGCACTTTAATTAAAGCTATAATTCAATAATGGGTACACTTGCTAATTTCAGAGAATTTTCCGCGTAATTCAAAAATTGTGTTTTCAAATATCGTATATTTAAAGTAAGGGATCATCCATAAACATTTTCAACAAAAAAAAACTAAGTTCCAACTGGTTGAATTCAACTAAAAAACAAAATTTTCAACAAAATAGTTGAATCCTCAACACAAAATGATGATTTCTTAAAGAGGAAGTTTAATTTTCTGCTCAAAAAGACGAATTTTTAATAAATTACATAAATTTTCCACTAAACAGTTGAATTTTCCACCCGGAACTGTGAATTTTTAACAAAAAAGTGAACTTTCTACCAAGTAGTTAATTTTCAAAAAAATAGTTTAATTTTTAACCAAATAGTTGAAGTTTCTACCAAAATAATTGAATTTTTAACTACATAGTTGAATTTTCAGAGAAAAATTTCAAACAAAAATAAAATAGTTACATATTCAACAAAAGAAGCGAATTTCGTACAAGTACAATTAAAAAAAAAGGAATTATTAACAAAATAGTTAAATGCTTCAACTATGTGATTAAAAATTTTTTTAAAAAATTGAATATTAATTTGGTTAACTAAAAAATTATCTAATCTACAGTTGTCTGAAAATTGATAGTTTTTAGTTGAACAATCAACTAATTAATTTTTCATTGCGAATTCATATTTTTTTATTGAAAATTCAACTACTTGAGTGAAAGTTGAACTAATTTGTTAAAAATTCATTTTATTGGTTAAAGATTGAACAATTTTGTTGGAAATTCGTTTTTTCAGGTTAAAAATTGATTTTTTAACTAAAAATTTTACGAATTTATTTTTGGTTGAAAATTAATCGTTTTTGCAAATTAAACTATTCCATTTTTCGTTAATTGATAGTTTTGACTCGAAAATTCAAATATTTAGCTTAAAAATTCAACTATTTTGTTGAAAATTCATCTTTCTGGATTAAAAATTCTATTACATTCATAGAAAAATCAACTATTTGAATCAAAATTAACTTTATGATTGAAAGTTGGTATTTTCGGGTCGAAAATTCAACTGTTTTCTAGAGAATTCGCCTTTTTGGTTAAAAAATTCAACAATTTGGTTGATATTTTTTACCTCTGGACCGAAAAATCTTTGCTGGTTGAAAATTCACCGCTTTAGTTGAAAATTTGTCCTTTTGGTTTAAGAATTTATCTCTTTTGGTAGAAATCTTATCTTTTTTGGTTGATAATATAACTTTAGTTCAAAATTAATTTGTTTTTGCTCAAGATTCAACTATTTTGTCAAAAATTCCTTTTTTTTTTAACTCAACTGTTTTTGATTTAAAATAAAATCCGTTTTGGTTGAAATATCAAATATTATACTTTTAATTGAGAATTAATCTTTTTCTTATTGAAAATTCAACTATTTAGTTGAAAGTTCAACTTCTTTAATAAAAATTCATTTTTTTTAAGTTACATAATTTTAGTTGAAAATTGAACTATTTTATTGAGAATTCAACTAATATTTTGTTCAAAATTAATTTACCTCATTAAAAAGTTAACTGTTTTGGTTAAAATATCAACTATTATATTTTAAATTGAGAATTAATCTTTTTTTTTATTGAAAATTCAACTATTTGGTTGAAAGTTCAACTTCTTTAATAAAAATTCATTTTTTTAAGATTCATAATTTTAGTTGAAAATTGAACTATTTTGTTCATAATTCAACTAATATTTTGTTCAAACTTAATTTATCTTGTTGAAAATTTAACTGTTTTGTTAAACATTCGTCTTTCTTGATAGAAATATCGTGCTTTTGCATTAAAAATTCAACTGCCTTATATAATATCGTCTTTTTGGTTTGAAAATTCAACTATTTGGTTGAAAATTCATGTATTTTATTGAAAATTCGTTTTTTTGGTATAAAATTTATTTTCTTGGTTCAAAACTCGTCTCTTTGGTTGAGGATTTATCTTTGTATGTTCGAAATTCAACTATATGGTTACAAATCTAAATATTTTGTGGAAAATTTCATTCTTTTGTTCAAAATTCATATTTTTTTGCCGAAAATTCAACTGCTTTGTTGAACTTGAATTTTTATGTTTACAAACTCCACCATTTCGTTCAAATTAATTTTTGTAGGTCGAAAATTCAACTTTCTTCTAAAAAATTCGTTTTTTTTTTTGCTCAAAGATTCGGTTACTTAATTAAAAATTGCATCTCTTTTGCTTGGAATTTCAACTGTTTGGTTGTAAATGCAACTGCTTGGTCTAAAATTAATTTTGTTGTTGAAGATTCAACTATTTGGTTGAAATATCATCTTTCTCGGTTGAAAACCGTTTCGTTAAAAATTCATCTCTTTTGGTAGAAAATTAACTTTTTTTTGGTTGATAAGAAAAATATGATATTTGTCAGTTTTCTGTTGTTTAGACCTTTATCAAATGAAATCGAAGACAAAATTTTGATCTAATAGGCAGGCACTTTATAAGAGAAAATACAGGGGTGCAATCAATCAATTGTTAAAAGGATATAAAATTTCGACAAGATTACTTTAATTACCCCTTAGTATGTTAGAAACAAATTTAACTGAAAAATCCAAAGATCTTGAAAAGGGGGTGCATTCTAATAATAAGGGTTGTATCACGACCCCTAACTTGTTCCCTCCAACAAATACAACTACCCCCACATTTTAAACCAATCCTCATAGAGTAAAATCATGAACCATTAGTCGCCAAATGAACCAGCGATCTCCTATTTTTCCTATCTAATTTAACCATCCCTAAATTATAAAACGACAAACTCCCTCAAAGTTAAAATCTTGAATGCAGGAATGACCGACATTCGAGATAGAAGAGGCCATATCGGTACATTGGCAAGCACCCAAATGTATGTTGTAGTTACGCCACTGAGAACGGATAAAGTAAGCGAGGGGTTGGGGGTTAGGGGTGGAGAAGAAAGGGAGGAAGGAGAAGACTGCAGTTCGGAAAAGGACGCAAAAACGTAATGTATGATAATGCTCGAAGGGTGGCTCCCGCAACTCTCGCCACCGTAGAACAGGAAGATAGGGGTTCGGTATCGCTCGCTAGGGGTTGGGCGTGGTGCGCCCCACACACCCCCAACCGCTCGCCCTCTCCTTTGGTCAATACTTCGGGCCTTGCATTACAGCGTCGCGACGCCGGAATTCGCCGCCATGGCTTCTCTGGCCTGCGTTTCGTTCACCACAGAAAGGTTAGTTTTATAATTCATTTTATTTAATAACAAAACTACCCCCAAATTCGTTCCAGCATGCCACCAAGTCCCTATTATAGGGTAAGAGATAAAGTTCGTTTTCAAAATTCCCTGACTTTTTCCTGATCAATTTATTATTTGTCTTTATCATTAATATTAAAAGACTAGAATTTTAATCTTGTAACATTTTTAACATAAATATTTTTATAAACGGAATACAACAATTTCAAAATTATTTATTCGACCGAAAAAGATGACTTTTCTAGTATAAAAGATGAACTTTCTATCCAAACGATGAATTTTCCACCAAAAAAGATTACTTTTCAACAAAACAGATTAATTTTCAACAGGATAATTAAATTTTCAACAAAATAGTTGAATTTTTAACCGAATTGTTTCATTTTCAACCTACAAGGATAAATTTTCAACAGAGTTATCGAATTAAAAAAAAATAAAATAAACTTCGACCAAAAACAGTTGCATTTTCAACGAAATAATTGAATTTTTTAGAAGGCAGTTGAAGTTTTAACAGAAAAAGATAAATTTCTATTCAAACGCATAAATTTTCTGTCCAAATAGATTAATATTCATTGTTCAATAAAACGGTTGAATTTTTGACCAAAAAATATGAATTTTCAACCAAACAGTCGAATTTTCAAACAAAAGAGATTAAACTTCAACAACAACAAAAAAAGGATTTTTTAACAAAATAGTTAAATTTCAACAAAAGAGTTGAATTTGCAAAAAAATAATTCAATTTTTAACAAAATATTTTAATTTGTAACCGAATAGTTGAATTTTTAATCTACAAAGATGAATTCTCAGCCAAAAAGACGAATTTTCAACAAAAAAGATTCTTTTTCTGCGAAAAAGACGAATTTTCAACAAAATGCACGAATTTTCAAAATAATTGTTGAAATTTAAACTAAAAAAGATAAATTTTCAACCTAAAATGGAAAAGTTTAATTTTCAGTAAAAAAAAAAACAGTTGAATTTTGAACCATAGAGATGCATTTTTAACTGAAATAATGAATTTGCAACAAAAAAAATTAATTTTCAACAATATATTCAACTTTTAACCAAAATGGACTAATTTACAATCGAAAAGAAAAATTTTCTACAAAACAATTGAATTTTAAACATGCAAATATTGATTTTCTATCAAACAGATAAATGTTCATCGAAAGAAATGAATTTTCAACTAAAATAATGAATCTTCAGCCAACAAACAAAACAAATGAATTTTCAACAAAGTAGATCAACTTTTAACCTGGAATTTGAATTTTTGATAAAGATTTTAAATCAAGAAGAAAAAGGTCATCCATTCTGTTCAAATATCAAGTCAAGTGACGAATTTTTTACGGAATAACACAATTTCACATTAAAATTGAAAAATTAAAAATTTATTATCCCTGTTTTACAGGTTTTCTCTGGCGAAATTGTATTATTTATTTTTAGGAATAAGAGATTTTTACATTTCTGTATTTTCGGATAAAAATAGGAAGCATAGAAGAAGTTGATGAACATCGCACCAAAAAAAATACTTTTTTTTTTAGACTACTACTGAAAGACCGGGCTGATTTCTGATTTTTATCAATTTCTTAGATTCAAATTCAACTCCTGGTAAAATTCAGGAAAATAATGGTAAACTTTTAAAAGTTACGAAAAATATACCTTGAAGGTTTCTCTTTAAAATGAACCCGAGAAACTGTAAGAGTGTTGACTGGTTCTCAAATTATCATAAAAAATGTAGAGGCATGCGCAAGACGAAAATCGCTCGGTCAATGCACGAAAAGGGACAATAGAGTGCAGTCCCGCTCGACCGAGTAATTTTTGTCTTGGCACGCCTCTAAACTTTTAACGGTAATTCGAGAACCAGTAAACATTTTAAAATTTTCTTGGGCTCCTTTTGAAGAGTAGATTTCAAGGTTTTTCTTCGTGACTTTCAAAATGCTACCATTATTTTCCTAGACTTTTGCACGAGTTGAAGTTCAATCATCAAAAATAGCAAAAATTAGCAATTAGACCAGCCTGTTTCACTCACTATCTCAGTCTCAAAATGAGGTAGAATAATTCATAAAAAGGTTGAAAAGTTTATGAAATGCATCGTCAAAATAAGCCTTATTTGAAGTTTTTTTCTTCAAATATATAAGGACTAAGACAGTGAGTTAATACAGGTCTAATTTTTTATTCTTGTCAATTTTCATGATTCATCTTCAACTCCCGGCAAAATCTATGAAAATAATGCCACTTATTTGAAACTCATGGAAAATGAACCGTGAAATCACCTCTTTAAAATGAACCCAAGAAACTTTTAAAATGTTTACTCGTTCTCGAATTATCGTTAAAAATGTAGAGGCGTGACAAGACAAAAATCGCTCGGTCAATGCACGAACAGAGCAATAAAGTGCAGTCCCGCTCGACCGAGCGATTTTTGTCTTGGCACGGCTATACATTTTAAATGATAATTCAAGAACTAGTGAACATTTTTACAGTGTCTTGCGCTCATTTTAAAGCAGAGATTTCAAGGTTGATTTTACATGACTTTCCAATTCTTAACACTATTTTCTTAAGTTTTCCAGGAATTGAAGACATATCATGAAAATTGACAAAAATTGAAAATTAGACTAGTCTCTCACACTCACTACCTCAGTCTGAAAATAAAGTAGAATAATTTAGAAAAAGGGTTAATAAGTTTATGAAATTAAGTGTTGAATGAGACCTATTTAATTTTTTTTATAAATAGAGACTGAGACAGTGAGTTATACAGAAAGGTCTAATTTTTTATTTTTGCCAGTTTTCATGATTCATCTTCAACTCTCGGCAAAATCTATGAAAATAATGGCAAGTATTTAAAAGTCATGGAAAATAAACCGTGAGACCTCCTCTTTAAAATGAACTCAAGAAACTTAAAAAATGTTTACTGGTTGTTGAATTATCATAAAAAATGTAGAGGCGTGCCAAGAAAAAAATCGCTCGGTCAATGCACGAAAAGAGCAATAAAGTGCAGTCCCGCTCAACCGAGCGATTTTTGTCTTGGCACGGCTCTACATTTTAAAAGATAATTCAAGAACTAGTGAACATTTTTACAGTGTCTTGGGCTCATTTTAAAGAGGAGATTATAAGGTTCATTTTGCAAGGTTTTTCCGACTCATAATATCATTTTCATAAATTTTTCCAGGAGTTGAAATTGAATCATGAAAATTGGCAAAAATAAAAAATTAAACTAGTCTCTCTCACCCACTACCTCAGTCTGAAAATAAAGTAAAATAATTTAGATAAAGGGTTCATAAGTTTAGGAAATTAAGCGTTAAATGAGCCCTATTTAATGTTTTTTGATAAATATAGAGTGAGACAGTGAGTTAGATAAGTCTAATTTTTTATTTTTGCCAATTTTCATGATTCATCATCAACTCCTGGATAAATTATGAAAATAATGGCAAGTTGGAAAATGAACCGTGAAATCTCCTCTTTAAAATGAACTCACACAATTTTCAAAATGTTTACTGGTTCTCGAAATATAATTAAAACTGTAGAGGCGTGCCAAGACAAAAATCGCTCAGTCAAAGCACGAAAAGCGACAACAGAGTGCAGTCCCGCTCAACCAAGCGATTTATGATCTTGGCAAGCCTCTACATTTTTAATGATAATTCGAGAAATAGTAAACATTTTTACAGTGTCTTGGGCTCATTTTAAAGAGGAGATTCAGAAGTTGAAGTTGAATCATGAAAATTGGCAAAAATTAAAAATTAGACTAGTCTCTCACACTCACTACCTCAGTATGAAAATAAAGTAGAATAATTTAGAAAAAGCGTTTTTTCCCATTTCACGGCCCAACTTCAACTCCTGGGAAAATATAGGAAAATAATTATAAGGATTTGAAATTCACGCAAAATAAATTCTGAAATCTCCTCTTAAAAATGAGCTCAATAAACTGTACAAATGTTTAGTGGTTTTCGACTTCTTAAAAATGTAGAGGCGTGCCAAGACAAAAATTGCTGGGACAAGCGATGCTTGATCTATGCACGAGAAATAGAGACAGTAGAGTGCAGTCCGGCTCAACCAAGGGATTTTTGTCTTAGCACGCCTCTACATTTTTAATGACAATTCGAGAGCCAGTAAACATTTTTACAATTTCTTGGGCTCATTTTAAGAGGAGATTTTACTATTTTCCTAAATTTTTCCAGGAGTTGAAGTTGAATCATGAAAATTGCCAAAAAGCCAAAATTAGACCGGTCTGTCTCACTCACTATCTCAATCTCTATTTATCAAAAATACTTTAAAAAGGGCTCATATGACTTGGAATTTAATAACTTTTCCAACAATTTTCTATGAATTATTATTAATTTTTTTTGCAAATATCCCGCTAGAAGTGAGTCCATGTTTTTAATCTTTATTTAGGTGTCCTCATACTCCTAGAGTCTAGACCGTAGAGAGTACTGTAATTCAAGTTAATGATTTTAGGGTTGTTTTTATGTTAGAAAATATAGGAATGAAAGGTTTATTTTTTTGGGATGAAAATTTTAGGAATGTTGGAGTTGTGCCAGAAATTCAAGGAGGGAATTGCTCGTTTTTGTAGAATAAAAAATGATCAAGTACTTCCTAACTATTATCGTTTGGATGTACGATGTAATACAACGTATCTGTTAGAAGGGAGCTATCGAAAGAATATTTCAGCTCGTGAATACGATGCCTGCCTGATATTTTACGAAAAATACAATCTCATCCATATGCAAATCTGGTGCTTCGAGATAGGCTTCGTTCCGCTATAGGCTAACGTTTGCTTAGCTTGCTGGTATGGCTCTATACGACTGACTCTCCTCTTCTGCGGTTCAGTTCTCATGCAAGATAAGCGTTGCTTTTCTTCAACGATTTTTGTCCACATGCGGATTTTTTAATATTTTTTTTTTTGTTCTCTCGAGTCTTCTTTGTATTAATGTTATTCAGAAGAAGAAAAAATGGGGCAAAATTTAAATATTGAAATTTCGGATTTTCACAAAAGAGTGTGAGACCCATCATTTTCTATTTTCCTCTATCTTAAAGTTTATTTACTTGAAAAATAATTGATCCTTTTTTATATTTTCCGGAACTTTAAAATTTAAAACTGTACTACGTTATTAATTGAATAAATGCAATTTTACAGGATGAACAACATCGATAAAATTATTGAAGCATGTGACCGTTACTTAAGATCGTTAAAAACAGAATTTCGAAAAATTGGTTTATAAATTTATTAATTAAAATTTTTTATAATAAAAATAAATTTTTATTGGTTAAAAAAAAGGAAAAACTCTGAAATAATAATTACTTTATAACAAGAAATTCGATATCGCTTCGATACGACTTAAGCTCAATAAAAAATCAGTTTTATTTTGTAGAAATTAATTCCCGAATATGGGAGCAGCTGAAGACTCGACGCCATGTTCTTGACCTTCCACATATGGCGCTTGCTCAGATTCTTTCCTCCACAAAGATCGGTTGACTTGCGTCTAAAACTGGAAATAATTTTCGATTTACTAATTCTGAATTTCTCCAAATTATCAAATATTTTTTAGCAATAAATAAATTTATTATATTAAGTTTGGAATTTTATTAAACAATATTTCCTTGTAATTCTTTAGAATCAATAAAGCTTGAAAAGTAAATCCTTACTTTTTTTTAAATTGGAAATTGAATTTTTTATCATAATAATATTTTTTAATCAACATTTTTTTTTGTATCGATTCATCAACTCAATAGTTAGAAAATCATTTTTTTTAAATCAAAAATAAGAATTTTTATTATTGGCAAAATATGAGAAAATGTGCCCCCCTCGAGCAAAAAAAAATTCCTTCTCCGTTTTGCCGAAACCTGATAATATTTATTAATCAAGTCTTATTTGTATTTATTCGGCAACTCAATAGCTAGAAAGTAGATTTTCACTTTTTTCTTAAATTGAAAATTTGATTTATTTATCACCGTCCAAATTTGAAAAAAGTGCACCTCGGACAAAAAAAAATTCCCTACATTTTCTCAGAACGTAATAATATTTTCTAATCCAACTTTTCAGTGTTCAATTCAGCACTGATTTATCTTAAAAGGCTCGTCAAAAGGGCTTTCTCATTTTTAAAATTTTTTTTATTAAAAATTCGATTATTGACTGACCACAACTTTTCATTTTCCCTGACCATTAATATATCTTGTAAAATTTTCAACATCGAATTTTTAACAAAATTATTAATCTTTCAACAAAATTTCAGGATTTTCAAGAAAATAGCCGAATTTTAAACTAAAAAAATGCAACTACAACCTTAAATGGAATAGTCAAATTTTCAGTAAAAAACTAATTTTCAACAACATAATTAGATTTACAATCAATTAGCTGAATTTTCAGGAATCATGAATTTTCCAACGAAAAAAAGAAACATATTTTCAACAAATAATTATTTTTCAGTCAAGAAATAGATAAAAGTTCATTAAAATTGTTGAACATTCAAGCCAAAAGACGAATTTTCTGTAAAACAGTTGAATTTTTAAACCAAAAATATAAAATTTAAAAAAAGAGGTTAAATACAATTTTCGAAAATTGAGGGGACAAATTTTAATTCTAAGGCTCCTGATTGTATACAAAAAAAATATAAACCTTCAACCAAAAAAAGAAATTTAAAAAAAATGATTTCAACTCATTATTATAATAAAAATATTGTACTTATAAATAAAAAACAGTTCAGTTGAATGAAAAAAGACGATTTTTAAACGAAATAGTTGAATCCTCAACCAAAGAAGATTAATTTTCAACCAAACTGTTGCATTTTTATCTGAAAAAGATTAAATTTTTACTAAAATAGGTGATTTTTCAACCAAATAATACCATTATTAATTAAAAATATAATCTTCATTAGGAAACAACTGCAAAAAATAGAAATAGAAATAAAAGGAAAATAAATTCATATTTAAAATTCCCTGATTTTTCCCTGTCCAATTTTTTATTTTCCCTGACCATTAATATTCAAAGACCAGAATCTTAATCTTTTAAAATTTTAACAAAGAATCTATTATAAACAAAATAAAACAATTTGAAATTAAAATTTGAAAATTTCAAGTTTATTATCCTTGACAGTTATTTAAAGTATGTCCCTTATAGAATTTCCATGACTTTTGCTAGATTTTTTTTTAAATCACTGACTTTGTATGGCAAATAAATATAGAATAACTTCTAAAAAAGCATTGGAAAGTTTATTAAGTTCAGCGTTAAATCTCCTTTGAAGTATTTTTGATACATGGAGACTGCGATAGTGAGTGAGACAGACCAATCTAATTTTTGCCAATTTTCATGATTCATCTTCAACACCGTGCAAATTCGAGAAAAATTATGGTAAAAATTTAAAATATAGGCAAAATGAACCTTGAAATCTCCTCTTCAAAATGAGCCCAAGAAAATGTAAAAACATTAAATGGTTCTCGAATTATCATTAAAAATGTAGAGGCGTGCCAAGCCAAAAATCGCTCGGTTGAGCGGGACTGCACTCAACTGTCTCTATTTTCCGTGAATAGATCAAGCACCGCTTGACCCAGCAATTTTTTTCTTGGCACGACTCTACATTTTCAATAAGTCGAAAACCACTAAACATTTTTACAGTTTGTTGGGCTCATTTTAAAGAGGAGATTTTAGAATTCATTTTGCGTGACTTTCAAATACTTATAATTATTTTCCTATATTTTCCCAGGAGTTGAAGTTGGATCACGAAAATTGGCAAAATCGCTTTTTCTAAATTATTCTACTTTATTTTCAGACTGAGGTAGTGAGTGAAAGAGACTAATCTAATTTTTAATTTTTGTCAATTTTCATGACTCAACTTCAACTCCTGGAAAAATATAGGAAAATAGTGTTGAGAATTAGAAAGTCATGTAAAATGAACCTTGAAATCTCCTCTTTAAAATGAGCCCAAGACACTGTAAAAATGTTTACTAGTTCTTGAATTATCATTAAAAATGTAGAGGCGTGCCAAGGCCAAAATTGCTCGGTCGAGCGGGACTTCATTCTATTGTTTGCAGCATGCATTACCGTCAGACTGGTCTAATTTCTGATTCTTGCAAATTTCCATGATTCAAATTCAACTTCTGGCAAAATCTAGGAAAATAATGGTAAGAATTTGAGAGTCACGGATAATGAACCATGAAATCTCCTCTTTAAAAAGAGTCCAAGAAACTGCAAGAATTTTGACTGATTCTCGACTGTCGACTACGAGAAATAGAGACAATAGAGTGCAGTCCCGCTCGACCGAGCGATTTTGGTCTTGGTACGCCTCTACATTTTTAATGATAACTCGAGAACCAGTAAACATTTTTGCACTTTCTTGAACTCATTTCAAAAAGGAGATCTCCAGGTTCATTATGCGTGACGTTCAAATTCTTACCATTATTTTCTTAGATTTTGCCAGTAGTTGAAGTTGAATAATGAAAATTGGCAAAAATAAAAAATTAGACTAGACTGACGGTACTGTATGCTGAAAATCAAAATGGGCATTTTGAAATTTGGAAACGATCAAAGTCGGTGAACTCACGCGTGTCAGATTGTCTACGGATTACAGGCAAAGTGAGGCGCGTTGCATTCACGGTGGAGCAGAAGAGAAGGCAAAGCAGAAGGAGGAGTCAAGTTGTTTATTTGATGGCGCCATAAAAGGCCTCTTTATGTTTATCTCCCATTTAAAACGCTCACATAAAACCAGAGACTGCACACACAAACCATCAAACGGACATAAATCACCTCACGAAACGGACCGAGCCGCGCGTCTCCAGCGATTTTGCACGAAAATTTCGCGGACGAGGGATTCCCTCCAGAAAGCTCGCTAAACTTAATCCGAATTTTTAGCGGAGTCTCTGGATTGTCTGGAAAATCGGGTTTTATGGCTTCAAGTTCGAAATATTAAACACACATTTCAGAATAAACTCTTGTTTTTCATTTTCTTAGTTCGATTCAAATTTTCGACGACTGACAATCAGTCAAAAGTGATTTTTCATATCAGACAATTGGACTCACTGATAAAATCAGTCGTTTTAAATGATCCAATCTCGTGAATTTTAAAATGAAAAATGTAAATTTTCAACAACAAATTTTCGAAAAGGACAAACGGATTTTCCACAAATTAGTTAAATTTTCAACAAAAGAGATACATTTTCAACTAAAGGTAAGGAATCTTCAACGAAAATAAAAGAATTTTTAACAAAGTAGTTAAATTTTCAAAAAAAAAAGAGAATGATTTTTAACCAAGAAGATTAATTTTCTACTAGAAAAGACGAATTTCAACAAAATATAAGAACTTTCTACTAAAAATTCCAATTGTCAACTAAAAAGGATTAATTTGCAATAAAAAAAAAAGAATTAAAAAAAAGTTAAATTTTGAACCAAATAGATGATTTTTCAAATATAATGATGAATAATATGCCAAAAGAATGAATTTTAAATAAAGGAGTTTAAATTTCAACTAATCAGTTATATTTTCAAACAAACAAAATAATTTCCGCCCAAGAACATTAATTTTCTATCAAAAAAGACGAATTTTCAACAAAGTAACTACATTTTCAACAAACCAAATGAATTTTCAACTAAAGCGATGAATCTTCCTTGACAAATTTTCAACAAAAGACATGAATTTTTAAACAAAATGATGAATCTGCACACAAAAAATGTATTTTTAGCAAATTAGGTTAACTTTAAAAAATGTAGAATAATTTTCAACCAAAAATAATGAATTTTCAACCAAGTAGATTAATTTTTTAACCAAAAAGACGAATTATCAACAAAAGAGATACACGTTCAACAAAATAGATGAATTTTCAATCAAAGCGATCAATCTTCCTTGATACATTTTCAACAAAAGAGATGAATTTTCAAACAAAATAATGAACCTTCGCCAGAAAAAAAAAGATTTTTAACAAATAAGGTTGACTTTAAAAAATGTAGAATAATTTTCAACCAAAAATAATGAATTTTGAACCAAGAAGATTCATTTTCTCCCAAAAAAGACGAGTTTCAACAAATTATAAGAACTTTCTACCAAAAATTTGAATTTTCAACTAAAAGGGATTAATTTGCAACAACAACAAAAAATAAATTTCAAATAAAAAAGTTAAATTTTGAAACAAATAGATGATTTTTCAAATAAAATTATGAATAATTAACCAAAAGAATAAATTTTTAATAAAGCAGTTTAAATTTAAACTAAGCAGTTATATTTAACAAAAAAAATTAATTCCCGCCCAAGAAGATTAATTTTATACCAAAAAAGACGAATTTTCAACAAAGTAACTACATTTTCAACAACAAAAAATGAATTTTCAATCAAAGCGATGAATCTTCCTTGATACATTTTCAACCACCGAGATGAATTTTCAAACAAAATGATCAATCTGCACACAAAAAATGTATTTTTAGTAAATTAGGTTAACTTTAAAAAATGTAGAATAATTTTCAAACAAAAATAATGAATTTTCAACCAAGTAGATTAATTTTTTAACCAAAAAGGCGAATTTTCAACAAAAGAGATACATTTTCAACTAAAGGTAATGCACCTTCAACGAAAACAACAGAATTTTTAACAAAGTAGTTAAATTATCAACCCAAAAGAATAATTTTTAACCAATAATATTAATTTTCTACCAAAAAAGACGAATTTCAACAAAATATAAGAACTTGCTACCAAAAATTAGAGTTTTCAACTACAAGGAGTTCATTTGCAACAAAAAAAATAATAATTTTCAAAAAAAGTTTAATTTTGAACCAAATAGATGATTTTTCAAATAAAATTGTGAATAATTAACCAAAAGAATGAACTTTTAATAAAGCAGTTCAAATTTCAACTAAGCAGTTATAGTTTTAAAAAAATAAATAATTTCCGCCCAAGAAGATTAATTTTCTACCAAAAAAGACGAATTTTCAACAAAGTACCTACGATTTCAACAAAATACATGAATTTTCAACCAAAGCGATGAATCTTCCTTGACAAATTTTCAACAAAAGACATGAATTTTCAAGCAAAATAATGAATCTTCAGCAGAAAAATGTATTTTTAACCAATTAGGTTAACTTAAAAAATCTAGAATAATTTTCAACCAAACATAATGAATTTTCAACTAAGAAGATTAATTTTTTAACCGAAAAGACGAATGTTTAACAAAAGAAATACATTTTCAACTAAAACAAAAGAATTTTTAACAAAGTAGTTAAGTTTTCAACCAAGAAGATTAATTTTCTACCAAAAAAGATTAATTTCAACAAAATATAAGAACTTTCTATCAAAAATTTGAATTTTCAACTAAAAAGGATTAATTTGCAGAAAAAAAAGAATTTTCTAAAAAAGTTAAATTTTGAACCAAATAGATGATTTTTCAAATAAAATTATGAATAATTAACCAAACGAATGAATTTTTAATAAAGCAGTTCAAATCTCAACTAAGCAGTTATAGTTTCCAAAAAATTAATTTCCGCCCAAAAAGATTCATTTTCTACCAAAAAAGACGAATTTTCAAGAAAGTACCTACATTATAAACAAAATAGATGAATTTTCAATCAAAGCGATGAATCTTCCTTGATACACTTTCAACAAGCGAGATGAATTTTCAAATAAAATGCTGAATCTTCACCAGAAAAATGTATTTTTAACAAATTAGGTTAACTTTTAAAAATGTAGAATAATTTTCAACCAAAAATAATGAATTTTCAACCTAGAAGATTAATTTTTTAACCAAAAAGAAGAATTTCCAACAAAGAACATAAATTTTCCAAAAAATAGATGAATTTTCAACCTAAGCAACGAATTTCTCTTGACCAAGAAGATTTATTTTCTGCCAATAAAGACGATTTTTCAACAAAATTGTAAAATTTTTAACCATAGAAATGAGTTTTCACCAAAATGATGAATCTATAACAACAAAAGGTGATTTTTTAACAAAGCAGTTTAACTTTTAAATAAGTAATGGAAATTTGAACCAAAAAAGATAAATTCTTAACAAAAAATGTAATAACTAATATTTCAAACAATACATATTTATATTTTAAACAAAAAACAGTTGATATTTAAACCAAAGAATATTTTAATAGTTGAATCTTTAACTAAAAAAGATCCATTTTCAATCAACAAAATTAATTTTCAACTAAAAAATAAATATATTGTCAACAAAATAGTTACATTTTCACCAAAAGGATGAATGTTCCACTCAAATTATAAATCTTCAATCACAACAATGAATTTTTTACAAAGTAGTTCAACTTTCAACCAAGTACTTGGCTTTTCAATAAAAAGCAGTTGAATTCAACCAAAAAGATGAATTTTGAATCAAGAAGTACCAAGAAGAAGTATCTGAACTGTAACTTTCATTGATTAAATCAGTCATTTAAAATGACCTAATCAGTAAATTTTACTAATTAAATCAATTTTTTGTTAATTTTAATCATTTATTTAAATTTGAAAATTTTATAAAGAATCTTAATTAGGAAACAATTTTACTTTTTTTTTATAGCAGATAAATCAGTCCCTCCTATTGACAGAAAATCAGTCATTTCAAGTGACTGAAACCACTCATTTTAAGTGACTATTTGATTCAGTCAGCAATATTGACTGATTCATCCGTTAAAATGACAGTTTTGCCAGTAGGAATTACTGATTTTTTAATCAAATAATGCTTGATTAATTTAATCAGTCAAATTTTGACTGATTTAATTTTAGATTTTACTCTACTCTTCTCACTAATTTAAATTTAGAGAGTGAATAAATTTGGTTTTGATTCTCCGACTTTTCTTATTTTTGAAAACATTTTCTAATTTATTGCTATTTTTAAAATAGACACTGATCTGGTGTTTTCTTAGAGTTAATTTAATGTCAATTTTTTACAGAATATAACTATTTATTTTTCTAGAACTATTCTATTTCTAGAACTATTCGGAACTATTATTTTTGTATATTCGTTCTTTGATGATGCTGTTTAAAAAAGATAGTGAATAATTATTCAACTGTGAGATTTTATTGAGAAAATTTAATTTTTCTTCTCCATAAGCTCAATCAACTAATTGTTAGCTTTATCAATGATTCAGTGAGGAAGTCTATCTTCTGACTAAATTCTTTGTGTGAAAAATAATTTAAATAATAACCTGACAAAGTTGGCTTTCTAAACAAAAAATTTCCTTTAGAGGTTCTGGCTATTCTAAATTATTTAATTTTTTTTCGATTCTAAAAATGAATTAAATGAATTCCTTAATACTGTTAAAAGCATTGACAAAATCTTGCACTTTATCAGAGGGTTTTATAGTAAATATACGTCATCCACATTCCAGAAATCGTTCGTATAAAGTTGAAATGATATTCAGTTTATTTAATTCAACTTCAATAATTATATTTGAAAGTATGAATTTAATTAATTATTTATTAAACTGTTCTAACCGTGACTATTATTTCGCTTTCTGAGTTAAGTTGCTATGAATCTATGGAAATGTCATTTTTCTTCATTGCATTCTATGGCTATAAAACTAACGGTATTTGTCGAACATGAAAACATCATCTAAAGATAACATGGTATGAAGCAGTTTGAATCTCTTCTAGAATATCTTTCAATTTCCAACTATATTTTACAAAATAATTAACTACTCCTCAGACAGGTTTTAATACTTTAGCTAAATAAGAAGCTACTTTTTAAGTTGGTGACTCAATAGAAAATTGTTATTATTATTAATTTTTATTATTATTAATTTGTATTATTATTCATTTCAAATTTGGATTATGTGTAATTTTTGGAGAGTATAACTTTCAGCTATAATGGATCCGCGTGATTTTAACCACTATGCAATTTTTCTTCAACCGTCGGAACTAAGCTTGGGATCTACTTTTGTATATAATTTATTGTTTTGTAAAATAGGCTCTACATTTTCGATATCGTCTGCTTTATTTATGGCGACTGTTATATCGGCTTTATCGGCTTTTAGAAACAATAGATCTTTTTTATTAGCTTCAAAATTTTAGACTTATATCTATTTTTTAATTATCATTAATTTTAAATTCATTGTTTTGATTATGATTTATTATTAGTTTAGTGAAACTGTTCATAATTCCTGTTTTTTATCCGAAACTTGACAGGAAGCATTATTTAATTACAAATTTGTAGCGGAGTTTAAAAAAAGTGAGATAGAATTCGTAAGTGGACAAATTACATGGTTTCAATTGGAACGATTTTCCAGATTTTTTTAACCATTCACAATCCCAAGTCAAATGATTTTTTATTTTAATTTGATTATAGATGTGTCGAAATTTAAAATGAAATAGTTTGCTTTCTTTCCAGTTTAATTTTGATGGCTTTAAATTTAAGTTACAAAAGAGTACATTATAAAAGTTGCTAATCCAAGTTATAATGCAAAAATGAGTAAAAATGTTATTAAAATTTTTTTAATTTGGTTAATACTACTACAGTAGAAAAAAATTTATTTACTTTGTTTTATGTAATTACCGTTATTAAAATTATCTGTTTTTGAAATTTCAATAGGAGATTATTGAATTTTCAACCAAAAGTGATCTGATTTTCAATTATATCAGTTGACTATAAAAAATTAATCATGGGCTGGTAATGGAAATTTCAATGACGCCGGTAATAATAAAAAGTTATACAAATTTTCAAAATTTTCTACCTGTCATATGGCGCACCGAATCTATTCAGGTAACAAAAAGTAAGTGAAAAAATATAAGATCAAATATATACGTCACGTAGAATTTTATTACAATTTTCATCATCTTCAGAAAATTATAATTTTCTGCCAAAATGTTTTTAAAATATTTTTGGACCTATTAATTATTTTAATATACAATTTTTAATAAATTGAGCTTCTGTCAACCTGACATAATTTTTTGGGGAAAGTTTTATACTTAGAAACTTAATCCTATCTCAAAAATTGAAATATTGAAAATTAAATCTACAAATAATCGCTTTAATTATTAAAAATCATAGAAACCCCTATGCGAATTATTTAATGAATTATTGTAAATATTTTACAAGTTTTACATTATTGTGTTTCTCTGTGAATTTTTAATTATAATATACAATCATCAAATTTTGAAAAAGTTCTAAAATTTCTAAAAAAAATAGGTTGTGTTAGTTACTGTCACTGAAAATGATGATTTTTAAACCAAAATCATCATCAAGTTTCGTAATTTTCAACAATTTTAGCTTATGATAGTATTTTGTATCAAAAATGGGTATTTTTAATCAGAAATTATTAGATTTTAAAGATGAAACTTTTTTGAAAAATTTACATTTTTCGGTTTTGTTGGCGTTTTTTACAGTTTAGCGTTTTTAAAACAAAAATCGATTTTAAAGGTTCATATTTTTTTTTAATTTCAGGTTATGTTCGTATTTCACATTAAAAATTAGTATGTACAAAAAATAATTATAATTTAAACAAGATTTAGAATCTTTTAATAATTTTGAATTGTGTTTTACACCAAAAATTGGTATTTTTACACAAAACCCATAATAATTTGAAGAAGATTAAGAATATTTTTAAAATTTTGAATTATTTTAGTGTTTTTCGCAGGAAATTGGTATTCCTACATAAAAATCATTAGACTTAAAACTAATTATTTGTATTCAAAATAATAAATATGGTGAGCTTGAACAGTTTCAGATTTTGTTAGTTTTTCGTCAGCAATTGAAATTTGTATTAAAAATCATTAGAGTTCAAAGAAGATTCATAATGTTTTAACAATTTCAGGTTACGTTGGAATTTCTCGTCGAAAATTGGCATTTTCAAACAAAAATCATTTCAATTAGAACAAGATTTAGAATTGTTTAACAATTTTGGATTAAGTTAGTGTTTTTCATCGGAAATTTATATTTTTAATTTAACAAAAATTGTATTTCGAAGGAGATGTATAATTTAGAACAACTTTAGGTTATGCTAACATTTTTCACTAGAAATCAGTTATTTAAAAAAAAAAGAGTTTGTTATGTTAAGTGAGTGTTTTTGATCTAAAATAGCTATTGTTAATAAAAAAATCAGTAAATTTCAAAGAATATTAACAATAATTGGACAATTAAAGGTTATATTAGTATTTTTCGTTAAAAATTGATATTTTTATAATAAATGCAACGGTTTGGATTTTTTTTTAATTTCACAAATTTTGAATTTTCAACCCATACGCAGAACAGAAAATGTTATCTTATCGAGATCAAATTTAAATCTTTTCTAGTTTGTTAGATAATAGATACTGTGAAATACAAAAATTGTATATTAATACTAATTTTATATTTCAACTAAGAAATTTGATTGAATATTGAATTGAAAAAAATGATTAATTATTAAAAATAAGAAATTAATACCAGATATTTCTAAGAAAACTGGAAAGAATCCTGCTTTTATGACTGAGACTTCTCACGTTGAAGGACTAAAAAAAACTGGCTTCTTTTCTCGAAGTGCAGCAGGTAAGGGGTTTCAAGCGACCTTCAGCGAAACAACCCTTGCAGACATTCTGAAGAGAATTTTTTCCCCCTTGGGTCGAATTTTTGGCACATGTTGAAAATATGTTGTGGGAAATATAGTAACCCAGAGATTTGATATCGTGGACTTAAAAATAAACCACACAGGAGTCATCGCCAAATTCCTAATAACTTGTTCCTTTATCTTTATGCAGTTCATATAATTTAAGTTTAAGCTACTCGATGATCAAGCAGTGGTCTGTTGTCTTAATCTTTTTGCAGAATTGCATTTTTGAATATCTGCCAAATTCTTTGAAGATGTTCTTAAATCGTCTATTAACATTTACTCAGTTCTTAATTTTCGTGGAAATGAAGATTTTGATTTGCATTCTATTGAGTAAGTGACCCAGTTCCAAAATGATTCCTTTGCGCAAAATATTAAAAAAAATATTTGTTGAGGGACAGATAAGGGGCGGTCAAATTTTAAACAATCAGTTCAATTTTCTAGCCAAAAGGTATACTTTTTCGTAGAAAGTTGAATTTTCAATTAAAAAAAGTTCAATTTCACCCAAGAGAGAGGAATTTTCAAAAAGCAAACATGACTTTTCTACCATAAAATATCAATTTTCAATCCAAAAGTATGAATTTGAATGAAAATAGTTGAATTTTGACATTAAAAAGTTGCATTTTCAACCAAATGGTCGAATTTTTAAACAAAAAATATTAAATTCAACCACAAACAGTTGAAGTTTTAAGTAAAAAAGACGAAACTTTAACAAAGTAGTTGAACTTTTAAATAAACAGTTCAATTTTCTGGACAAAATTTTTTTTTTTCGAAGCAAGTTGAATTTACAACAAAAAAAGTTCAGTTTCAACAATGAAAGATGAATTTTCACGCAGAAAACATGACTTTTATGCCATAAAATATCAATTTTCAATCTAAAAGGATGAATGTTCAATAAAACAGTTGGATTTTTAAGCTAAAAAGACGAATTTTATAGAAAACGGTTGAATCCTCACCAAAAAACCGTTGCATTTTCACGAAAAAAAGACTTTTTAACAAAACAGTGGAATTTTCAAAAAATTAATTTAGTTTTCAAGAAAACAGTTAAATTTTTATGAAAAAATGGAATGGTTAGATTTTCAGATTAAAAAATGTACTTTCAACAAAATATATGAATTTTCGATCAGTTGTCTTAAACGAAAATAGACGAATTATCAACAAAGTTGTTGTAACCTCAACCAAATAGAGCAAATTTCAATCAAGGTTTTTGACTAAAAAATATATTTTTTGAACCAAAAATAGAATGGTCAAATTTTCAGTTTGAAAAATCAATTTTCAACAAAAGAAAAAACGGATTTTCAACTAAATAGTTGAATCGTCGACGAAAAAGATACATTCTTAACAAACAAAATTAATTTTCTAACCAAAAAGTCGATTTTTCAACAAAATACATGAATTTTCTACCGAATATTTGAAATTTAGCATATAAAGGATAAATGTACGCATTCTAAACAAAAAATTTTTTGAATTTTCAACCCGAAAATAAGATATTTCAACAAAACAGTTAATTTTCTACCAAATAGTTAAATTTTCATAAAAATAGTTTAATTTTTA
Organism: Andricus grossulariae; assembly: GCA_011634705.1. Classification (NCBI taxonomy): domain Eukaryota; kingdom Metazoa; phylum Arthropoda; class Insecta; order Hymenoptera; family Cynipidae; genus Andricus; species Andricus grossulariae. Next base: position 48,399,222 of record JAABKJ010000755.1, on the reverse strand, counting down.
ACCAAATAGTCGAATTTTCAAACAAAAATATGAATTTTCAACACAAAAGTTAATTTTCAACTGAATAGTTTAATTTTCTACCAAATTGTTGAATTTTCTACAAAACAGTTGAATTTTCGACCCAAAAATATGAATATTGAACTAAAATAATGAATCTTTAAACAAAAAGAAAAATTAATTTTTTGAAAGTAGTTCAACTTTAAACCAAGTAGTTGATTTTTCTACCAAAAACGATGAATTCTCAACAAAACACGTCATCGTTGATATTTCAACCCAAACAGATTTTAATTTTAAATAAAAAAGATCAATTTTGAATTAAAAATATCAATTTACAACAAAATATATCAATTTTCAAACAAAAATAGAAGAGTTGCATTTTTAATTAAAAAAAATTAATTCTTAACCGAAAAGAAACAAATTTTATGAAAATAGTTAGATTTTCAACTAACGAGATAAATGTTCAACTGAATTGATGAATGTTCAACAAAAAAAGAACGAATTTTTCACAGAAGATTTCAACATTGAACCCAAGAGAAGAATCTTCAACCAACAAAATTATTTTGATGAAAATAGTTCGTCTTTCAACCAAGTAATGGAATTTTTTTTCTAAAAAAGATGATTTTTTAACAAAATAGTTGAACTTTTAACATTAAAAACTTTGACTTCAAAAAGGGAAGAAATGGTTAGGCATAGACTTAAGATTTCACAATTTTATTGAAAATTCGTTTTTTTTGTTGATAGTCAATGTTTTTTTGTAACTGAAAATTCAACCGTGATTTCAAATGTATGTATTTTATTGTAAATTCGTATTTTTTTGTAAAAAAATTAATCTTATTGATTGATAATTCAAATATTTGGTTGAAAAATGAATTCCTTTCTTAAAAATTAATTTTATTAGTTGAAAATCCACCTCTTTGGTTGCAAATTTAAATATTTTGTAGAAAATTCGTTTTCTTATTTGAAAGTCAATTTTTTTGAACTGCAAATTTAACTATTCCATTTCTTGTTGAAAATTTACCGTTTTTAGTTTTTGGTGCGATCCCCCCCCCCCCTCAAAAGTACACAAAATAAGTAGAAAATAAATATTTCCTGTGGTCTAACTTGACTTGTTTCTCTATTATTTTTATGGTAATAATTTATAAAATTAAATTAAAAGGTGACCATAGAATTTTATTTTTTAGCTTTAAAAAAATTTCGTCAAACTCACACAAATAAAGATCTTTGCGAGGATAATAGTTCATCAAATAATTTACGGCAATCCGTTATAAAAATTTTCAAAAAAGGAAAAGTTTTATGAGCCGTTTAACTTTAAAACTCAACATCATTAAGACGCGATTTAGCAGGTACATATTTACCCCGCACCTAAACCCTAACTAAATTGCTAAAGGACAGGGTAATTTAAGAATTGCCCCCACTCAGGTAAAAATCTCGGAAAGGTGCCTTTTTTGAGATAAACTGAGTTAAGGCTGTAAAAGTGTAAAAAAGTTAACGGACGATTGCATGACCTTGTCAAAAAGTCAATCCTTCTCTACCTGTCACCATTCGACTATTTGCTTTTTCAGGAAAAGGCCTGTCACTTAAAATAGAAAAGATACTTTTTTTTCTGAGAAAAAGTAAATATTTTATTTTCATTTTTATATATTTATTGAGCCCACTTTTTAATGAAATTCTTTTTTAATAGTAGTATTTTTTTCTAGTAGTTTATTCAAAATTTATCAAATATACTAGCAAAAATAGCACCCTTTTCTTATTTTGATTGCCTAATTATCAAATTAAAATATATGCTTTAATTTAAAGTACTATAAAAAATAATTAATCATACATTATAATAAATATTAAAATTGCTACATTGATTTTCAAACAATTTTAATTTAATTTAAATTTTAATCGGCTTTTAGTAAGTTGCAACTTTCATTTAAATCGAAGATCCTTCAATTTTTAATGTGTATAATTTAAAATTATGTTGTTGTTAATGTTTTTATTAATAGTTCAATTTTTAAGATTTACAATTGAGAAATCTTCAATTTTAAAGATGCATAAAAAGAAATTCTTAAATTTTGATGATTTTGGAGATCAAAAGTCAAGTTTTCAATTCCAAATCTTCCAAATTAAAGAAATTACAAATGTAAATAATAAATATTATAGAATTCTTAAATGTAAAATATAAAATAAATGTATAAATTAAAATTCTTAAATTTTGATAAGTTCGAAATAAAAATTCAAGTTTTCAATCCTAAATCTTCCAAATTGAACAAATTTCGAAAGTAAATTATCAAAATTACAGAAATGTCTCATTATAAACTTGTAAAAAGTAAAATCTCTTTAATTTTTAAGAATTACACTTTAGAGTTCTGTCATTTTGAAGAATTATAATTGAAAATTCTTGATTTTTTTAAATATAGAATTACAAATTATTCAAGTTTGAAAATTTATATTTTAATTTTTTGTTTGAACAGTTCAATTTTTAAGAATTACAGTAAAAAATTCTTTAATTTTAACCACATTTAATTTTAAATTTTTCAGTTTTTAAGAGTTGAAAAAAAGCTCTTTAATTATAAAGAAGTGTAAATAAAAATTCTTAAATGTTGATGATTTTGGAGAAAAAAATGTCAAGTTTTTAATTCTAAATCTTCCAACTTGAAGAAATTTCGAATATAAATCATAACAATTACAGAATTTGTCAATGTAAAACTTAAAATTTGCATAATTTTTAGTTGTAAATAGTCAAAATTAAGAGCTCTACAATTTTAAAGAGTTACAAAGTTCTACAAATTGAAAACTCTTGAATTTTAAAGATTGAATATAAAAAAATTCTTAAAGTTGGATGATTTTGGTGATTTGGGAAATCAAAAGTTAATTTTTCGATTCTAAATCTTCTGAATTGAAGAAATTTCAAATGTAAAGCATAAAAATTACCGAATTTTTAATTGTAAAACTTAAAACTTGCCAAATTTTGTATTAAAAATGGTCAAAATTAGAAACCTTGAATTTTTTAAATTTATAATTCAAAGTTCTAAAAGTTTAAGCTTTCCAAGATTTATACTTCAAGGGTATGCGCAACTTTTTTTATATTTCTACAATTTTTAAGATATAATATCAAAAAATTTTCAATTTTAAAGATATATGAAAAAAAATTCTTAAATTTTGATAATTTTTAAGATTAATAGTCAATAGTTTTTGAATTCTAAATCTTCTAAATTGTTGACATTTCAAATGTTCAAAATTAAAAAATTTTTACCTGTAAAACCTAAAACTTGCCTAATTTTTTATTCTAAATTGCAAAATTAAAAAATTTCAATTTTAAAGATTTACCATTCAAAGTTTAACAATTTTGAAGATTTACAATTGAAAATTCTTGAATTTTGAAAATACAGATTTGCAAATTATTCAATTTCGAAATGTTTTTTTTTTTTGAATAGTTGAATTTTGAAGATTTATGGTTGTAAATGCTTCCATTTTAACGATTTGAAACTTAAAATTCTTCAATTTTCAAGATGTATGAATAAAAATGGTTAAATTTTGATAATTTTAAAGATCAAAGGTAAAGAGACTAAAGTAAGACTTCAATTCTAAATCTTCTAAATCGTTAAAATTTCAAGTTTTCAAAATTAAAGAATTTTTCATTGTAAAACTTAAAATTACATAATTTTTATACGAAACTGTCATAATTAAAAATTCTCCAATTTTAAAAATTTCCAAATCAAAGTTCTACAATTTTGAAAATTTGTGATTGAAAATTTTTTAATTAAAAATTAATGAAATTATTCAGATTGAATGATGATACTTCAAATGCTCGAATTACAGAACTTTTAATTGTCAGACTTAAAACTTGCATAATTTTTAATTAGATATTTTCAAAATTTAAAACTCTTCAATTTTAACGATTTACAATTCAAAGTTCTACAATGTTGAAAAGTTACAATTAAAAATTCTTGATTTTTGAAAATACTGAGTTGTAAATTAATCAATTTGAAATGTTTTTTTTTTAATATTTGAATTTTGAAGATTTATAATTGAAAATTCTTCTATTTTAACGATTTGCAATTTAAAATTCTTTAATTTTAGAGATTTGCAATTGAAGATTCTTTAATATTTAGTGTCAGTAATAGAAAATGATGCAATTTTGAATGTTTTTTTCTTGTAACAGTTCAATCTTGAATGCTTAAAATTTTAAATAATTCAATTATATATTTTTTTAGTTGCAAATTTTTCAATCGTGAACTGCAAAAATGACAGCGTAGATTTCTTTTGTTGACATTGTAATAATTTGTAAAATATCAAAACGTTACATGTCAAAACGCGAATTTTACATGAGAAACAAAACCCTGTCTAACCATCTTTAAAAAAAACACCACAAATTTGGGTCCACTTCTAAATCGAACTGGATCAGAATCATCTACAGGACATCTATTATTTGAAGTAAATAAAAAAAATTTCCGAAATTTGGCACTTACGCTCTTTTGCTCAATGACCCTTCAATTCCTTTTTCTCATTTCGAAAATTAATTTTAAAAAGTAGTCTCTTAAGGTAATTACTTTACAAAATAAAATTCATTACTTTCCACTTGTAAACCGACTCTTTTATAGCCATTCCACAAAAAATCGACATTCTTACTTTTCAATAAAAGTCGCCATTATTCTCAAACTCGAAACGCTTTTCTTAAACGACTTAAACTTAACTCTCGACACTATTTCATCAAAGTACCCTAAGAATAATGGTCAAGCTAGCAACACCCCACTCATGAAGTATCACCAAGTTTTCTCCAAAGTTCCGAACTCGACGTAAATCATCTAAAATGCAAATGCGATTGTCGTATGAGGGCAAAAGACACGTAAAGTTGGAACGACTCTCAGAACCGCTAACCACATAATCTGAACAACGCAAGGTCGCCAACCTTAAATTTCCTATAATTTTAACTTCAATTACCTTAAATTTCCTTAATTTTTTCATTAACGCAAGCTCGCCAACCCAGGGTGGCCGAAAAACTTCATTTTGAAAATTTCAAAATATTCCGGATTACAAGTGTATTTATTACTCCGCGTAAGAACCGTATTACGAGTGGATTACTTGACTTTTCCCTGATTTTTCCGTGACCAATTTTTTATTTTCCCTAACCATGAATATGGAAAAATCAGCAGAAACGAAATGAAATAATTTCCGATAAAAAATTTCAAATTTATTTAATTATTTCTAGCAAAAAGATGAATTTTCAACCAAAGAGTATGACTTTTGAACAAAATAGTTAAATTTTTCATAAAATAGTTTAACTTTCAACCAAAATGTTGAATTTTCAATCTGCGGAGGTAAATTTTTAATTAAATGGTGGAATTAAACAAAATTCAACCAAAAATAGTTGCATTTTCAACCAGAATCCAGATAGTTAAATTTTCAAGCCAAAAAGACGAATTTTCAACAAAGCAGTAGATTTTTCTACCAAAAATGATACTTTTTAACAAAGATGTTTTATTGTTAACAATGTACATTAATTTCAACAAAAAACATGAATTTACAATCAAATAGTTGAATTTTCAACTAAAAAAATTTTTTATTCGAAAATGAACTATTTACATTTTTAATTAAAAAAAAAGAGAATTCACCCCCAAAGAAACGAATTTTCGATCAAATAGGGGAACTTTCAACCAGAGAGATGAATTTTCAACTAAAATTATGTATTGCCAACAAACAAAAAAAATGAATTTTTAACAATGTAGTTCAATAAACTAGTTTTTGATTATAAAACTTGAAATTGCATAATTTGCAATCAGAAATTGGCATAATTAAAATCTCTTCAATTTTAAAGATTTCTAAATCAAAGTTCTACAATTTTAAAATTTACAATTTAAAATTCATTAATTTTGAAAATATAGAATTGCGAATTATTCAGTTTGAATTCTTTTTTAATAGTTGAATTTTGAAGATTTACAGTTGAAAAATGTTTTAATGTTTTAAATTTTGAATCTTCTAAATTGATGATATTTCAAATGTTCAAAATTACCGAACTTTAATTTGAAAACTTAAAACTTGCATAATTTTTAATTAGAAATTTTTTTAATTAAAAACTCTTCAATTTTAACGTTTTACAATTCAAAGTTCTATGATTTTGAAAAGTTACAATTGAACATACTGAATTGCAAATTATTCAATTTGAAATGTTTTTTTTTTTTAATATTTGAATTTTGAAGATTTATAATTAAAAATTCTTTTATTTTAACGATTTGAAATTCTTTTTTTTTTTAATTTTCAACCAAATAGTTCCATTTGCAACCAGATAGTTAAACTTTCAAGCTAAAAATACGAATTTTCAACAAAGCAGTAGATTTTTCTACCAAAAAGGAAACCTTTTACCAAAGATGTTTTATTTTCAACAATGTACATGAATCCCCAACATAAGACATGAATTTACAATCAAATAATTGAATTTTCAACTAAACTTTTTTTTAAATGAACTATTTACATTTTTAATTTTAAAAAAATTTCACCCCCAAAAAACGAATTTTCGACCAAATAGGGGAACTTTCAACTAGAGAGATGAATTTTCAACTAAAATTATGTATTTCCAACAACAACAAAATTAATTTTTAACAATATAATTCAATCAACTAGTTTTTAATTGTAAACTTAAAATTGCATAATTTTTAATAAGAAATTGTCATAATTAAAAAC